>KV010368.1:50046-60471 GCA_001598015.1 Dorcoceras hygrometricum | reverse complement strand
GATTGATTCACGTGGACTGAAAAAGACAAAAAGTGGAAGAAGGAATACTCAAACTCGAGAAAGACTTACGATGAGGAAGTTTTTTTTTTTTTGTTTTTTTTTTTTCTAAAACTCAATGCAGAAACTTGCGTGACAAAAATAAAGATAGATCTTGAGGTTCGAGAGGAAACTCAAGGAATTTGGTATTTTGGATAAGAAACTGTCTTGTTCAACAGAACATAGGCTCTGATACCAAATGATATGATTCTCGTTGGTAAAAAAGGCAAACACGTGATATTGATTCTCACGCGCCCTCAATTCAATGGCCAAGAGAACCGAATTATGCCCAATCGTTAGAACAAGATGTTTAGGATGTGTGAAATCCTTTTCCGTATGAATTCTCAAAGGAACAAAAATCACAACGAAAAGAAAACGATCAATCTCAAACGAACCTTCAAAGGAACTCGTCTTTGACAATCCGTGCGAAGATCAACGACAAACGCCACAAAGTTATAGACTTTGATAAGTCTGATTTTTTTTAAGGAAACACCAAATTTGCAAGAAAGCAAAAGAATTTTATTCATAAAACTTAAATAATTTCGAAATTCATCTCCTAATTGTTAGAGTAGATGCCCAACTAGCCAACTTGTGGCGTGTGGGTTTTATAGACTCTTGTACAAACAATCTTTATGTATGATATTCGCATTTATTTATATGGCGTTCTTTACTTTCATTATGTGTGTAATGATTTACAATTGCGTTGAGTAAAGACCTAGAATGCACTAAAGCGTATGTTGGATGTGATAGTGGGTATGACGGCTATCATGGAACACATCTAATAGTCGCTGTGTATTCTGAACATGTTCCTAGTCGATTGGGCCGTCAAAATGAGGATAAGGCTAGCAGTAGCGCGCGTATTTGAGTATCTGCTGAATTTCGAATTGGTCTTGAGTTTCGTTTTTCGTGGAGTTATAAGAGATGCAGCTTATAACAATTATCTTTTAGCCCTTCTTTTATTCGAAAATTTTGTTTACCCCATTTCTCGTGGCCCCGTTGGGTTTGGGTGTCACATCTACCCTCTTTTCCCACTCGAGATACGCCTTCGGGTCTGATTTTTCTTGAAAAGAAGGAATCTTCATCTTAATGCTACTCACATTACCATCCTCTCTCGCCCTCTCATTGTATCGCCCACGCATTGCTGCATGCCTACCCCTATCGTACCCTTGCTCTCGCTTATTCCTGCCCCAATTCTCACTATGCCCCTCAAACTCATCCTCCCCCTCAAATTCACTCTCTCTTTTTTTTATTTGGGCTTACCTCCACTCGCACTAACCTCCAACCTACTAATTCTATCATGAAGGAGTTCCAATTCAGCCCTTACCATCCTAGTCACTTCACCAAACAAGGCTTCCATTTGAAACTTGGACAGCCCTGGGTTCAAACCATCGCCCCCTCCTTCTCGGTCCTTCGTTCTGACATTTTTACCTGCAAGAAAAGGTTAGAAAAAAAAAATTTTGTGCCTCACCCAAAGCCTCACCATTCACTCCAAGGAAATCACTCGCACTCAGGTGTGTTTCATTCAGATGGGGAAGATTTTCTTAGAGACGAAAGTCGATCCTTGCAAATTAGGCGCAACCAAACTTATGAGTCCAAACTTCAAGGTATTTGAAGATTGATTCACGTGGACTGAAAAAGACAAAAAGTGGAAGAAGGAATACTCAAACTCGAGAAAGACTTACGATGAGGTAAGTTTTTTTTTTTTTGTTTTTTTTTTTCTATGATATTCGCATTCTTTTATATGACGTTCTTTACTTTCATTATGTGTGTAATGATTTACAATTGCGTTGAGTAAAGACATAGAATACACCAAAGCGTATGTTAGATGTGATAGTGGGTATGACGGCTATCATGAAACACATCTAATAGTCGCTGTGTATTCTGAACATGTTCCTAGTCGATTGGGCCGTAAAAATGAGGATAAGGCCGCCCGAGTTCGAGACTAGTATCTGCGATGCGAAGTACCATGTTTCATTGGTAGGGAACATTGTGATGTTCTGAGCATGCAGATAGATAGTGACCTGGTGATCTATCAAACTACCCTCCTTCGGACTTTCCAAGTGGTTACCATTTGTCGAGTGGGCTCGCAGACATGCGTGGATATCTTATGCTATCTGAGGGGATAATAGTGTATAAATCTCTGGCCAGAGTACTAGAAGTGTTTTAGGTAAATGTGTTTACCTAGTTACACTCGCGATGTCACTATTCGATCTCCAAGATATATGCATAGCTATCGGATCTATAGCGACTCTCGATTTACCAATGGTCGTTGATCTGATCGGGATATATGGATTGAAAGGACCGTATTGTACGCTAACCACGACTGACTGGTTCTTGCAGGCACTATCAGTGATACCTAGGGGATCATGGGGCGATGTTTCTAGACGCTTTACCATGATCCGTTGGGCAGGTCCGGAATTGTGATTCCGGAGCCACAATGGTTGTGGGCCCACGGCTAGCTGTATCCCTGAACCATTGAGGGTCACACAAGTACTAGATTAGAGATTCCCGCACGGATACTCAGCTCAATGTGTTGAGCACGAGAAAAGGATTTCGGGAAGTGCGACTTCTAAAAGTCAACAGGGGTCAAACCGGGGTTTCCCGCTGTTGAGGGGCAAAACGGTCTTTTTGCACTGGGGTTCTGAAAAATGGTTTTTCAGATCATATTATTCAGTTTTGGAAACTGAGTCGATCGGTCCGATCTGATCGGAAATCGGAGTTACGATGAAGTCTCGGTGGTGGAAATGAACTGAATGTTCATTGTTGGACCCGGGCCCGTTGGGCCGGTCCAAGTCCAACACTCTATTTAATTGTGATTAAGAGACTTAATTCCATATACTTCATACACTTGATTAACCCTAGCACTAAGATAGCCGCCGCCTCCCTCTCTCAAACACGCCGCCGCCGCCCACGCGCCGCCGCCGCCGATCGTCGCCGAAAATTTGTTTCCGGCCAGTTCGACGAGGAGAATCCGTTCGTGCTGATCTCGTCAGCGCTTCTAGTGCAGCCTGACGAAGGAGTCTCGGATCTGATCGTGGACCGGATTGGCGTAAAGTACCGCAATCTACCGAGAAGAGCCGGATTCTTGTAATACCGGTTGGAGCCAGGCACAAGTGCTAGCAAGGTATTCAATTTTGAACACCCTATGTATGACGATTATTGAATTGTCTGATTTTTCGTATTGATCGTCTCCCGGTATTTCGCTGTTCTTCCGCTGCCTCGCCGGGGGCGGATCCGGATCCCCAACACTAATATATATATAGACTTGTTTCCAAGAGTCCTAATGATTCTTTCCAACCTAGAATCCCTTTTTATTAGGAAACAAATCTCCTAGTCATGGAAGGACTCAATCTCTTACCTTATCTAATACTATATGAAAATCTTATCTTATGGAAAGTAATTTAAAAGCCAAAACAAACCAAATGTCATATGCATGTGAAACCAAATGTCCTATGCATGCAGCGCATGCATGTGCTCGTTTTTTGTTCATCCTTCATTTGCTAGTCTTGGACTTGAATAATATTGATAATATAATCGTTTAACCCTCCAACTAGCTTTTCATGTGCATGATTCCCCTCTTCTTTAAACATTTCTTGGGTGTTCAAAACGAGTCCGTGAAGAGCTTCTTTGAACTTCTTGCTGCGTCCTCTTGTGATTGGTCACGAGGGCAATGCTAATGGATCCCATCGTATAGTTGTGATTGCATCAATTGTGAATATCATTTAAATAATTTAAATAATGTATGTATCATTAGAATATTAACGATACTAAAACACGATATCTCTAGATTTTTTAATATTTTAATTTAATTTTTAATAAATTGATGTATTGGCTCAACGAGCATATAGTCAACATTAAACATCATCGACGAAATAAACTTCTTACCAGAATTTCAAATGCTTAACTTACCAGAATATATTTTTATAAATATATATTTTCTGTATTATTAAATATAAATCTCTAAGAAGAACTGTTTTTAGGTCTTCGCTACGTACCAATATTTCCATAAATTCTCCTTTATAGTGTTCTTTTTTCAAAACCAATTATAAAAACTAAAAACCATAAAAAACTTTCATGGTGACAATATCCGATATAATTATACTCTATGAAACAATTTAATATACTTCACATTATAATTTATTCTAAGATTATCATATCCGCACATTATATAATCAAAGTTGTAAAAAATGGTAGGCTGGTGTTCACCACCGTCTAACGTGTAGGCATTTTAGATGGCCGCCTAAGGACATGTAGACGGTTTTCCTTTTTAATCATATATGAATTTTCTTATTAATTTCATATTTTTTTCCAACATGTTATTTACATCACATTCAATTTAAAGTCTTGGACATATTCTCTTTTTCTTTCTTAACTTGTTGGAAAACTGAAAAATATATAAAGTATTTTTTAAAAATAAAAATAAAAATAAAAATTCAAAATATTACTCTAAGCTGTTGTGTAAGGCGACTTATTCATTCTCTACAAATCAATTCTTTTCATCCAAATATAATCTCAATACGTACATCGCCGTAGTCATTCTCTTCAAATCAATTCTTTTCATCCAAATATAATCTCAATACGTACATCGCCGTAGTTATTCTCTTCAAATCAATTCTTTTCATCCAAATACCATCTCAACACGTACATGCTAACATTAGCAGAACCATGAAACTACATTCGGTCCAATATTGATTTGACATATAATTCCTACAAAATTATACGCACAGCGTCACAAAAGTAAAGATAGATACTTCACTACGCCACCTAAATTATTCTTGTACTAATAAAGTCAAAACATGAGTGTAACATATATATCTATTGTATCATCATTTTTCAACATTTGGCAGCGGTCAATTATGGCTGAATTGACAAGTTTTCTTAAAAAAAGTTTACACCCCAACACAATCAAATAATAAAAAATAAACAAATTAAGACAACAATAAGTTGCTTTCAATTCTAAATCCGCATTATATATCTACATATCAACATTAGGCATTAGCCAATCTGAAACCTCGAGCCAAGAATCCAGATTGCTGGTGGAGAATCCAATATTTTGATTTACTGCTCAATTTTTTGTTTTTTTTATTCATTTATTGTTGTGTGAAACCAAGAAAAGGTATCATTTTTTGGTGAAAAATCACATAATAACAATGTCCTCCATTACTGGCATTCGGTTCCAAAGTTTGTTGCCATTTTCTTCCTCCGCTGCTTCTTCGTCATCTTCAATCTCTCCATCTTCGTTGACATTCAAATCCCTTCTTCTGAAATCGGCTTCGCTTTTTAGGGCTAATTCCTCGAGGCCTTTTTCGATCCAAGCTTCGTCCCTGACAAATACACCTCTGCCCATGAGTAGTGCTGCTGATGTTACCGCCGACGCCGGCATGGATTCTGTCCAGAGGCGGCTCATGTTCGACGATGAGTTAGTGATTCTACCACGTGATCTCTCATTGTCTCGTTCTTGCGTTTTTGTTGCACCCCAATGGGGGGATCTGAGATGGGTTTTGGTGAAATGGGATAGGATTCTTGGTTGTTTAGTCTAGGATTTGGGGATCTTGAAAATACAAATGGGTTTGCTTTGTTGTTGTCTTTCCCATAAAGGGTTATGAAAAAGAGATGTGAAAAAGATGTTTCCTTGGATGGCTGCTTTTTATTTTTGTTCATTTATTTATTGGTTTTTTAGACCACTTACTTTGTTTTTGTATCTATTTGTTTTTCTGCGACATCACAAAATGGATTGCTTCTCCCATTCTGAGCTTCCTTATGATTGTGTTCATGGTTTCAGATGTATTTTTCCTCGGATTTGATTTCTGGCCTTGCTTTTTATTGAAAAAGAATAGTAAATATTTGTGGTATTCTTGTGCAGATGCATATTGGTTGATGAAAATGATCGTGTTGTTGGCCATGATACCAAATACAATTGTAAGTCGGGGCTTTCGAATCTTTTGGAGTATGTAGAATGTAAAAAGAAATTGGATCGATATGCAACCTTGTGCTTTCTGCCGCTCAGATGTAGCTTTTTACTTTGTCATCTGGACATGATCAAACTTGTGGTTACATAAACTTTTATTCTTAAATATGTCTTGCATGTATTTCCAAATGACTGCCCTTTAAGTCTGATGGTTTACTGGAGGAAAATTATTCTATTACTTTCTGGGTGCATAGAGTGGTCTAGATTTTAATTTTTTTTATTTTCATGGTGTCTCAGATGTTTTAATATGGCACCTGCAACCTGTTTTAGCTTCAAGTACTGTACTCCTGACCATTCAAGTTTATTATGCAGGCCATCTGATGGAAAAGATCGAATCTGAAAATTTGTTGCACAGGGCTTTCAGTGTGTTCTTGTTTAACTCAAAATACGAGTTACTGCTTCAGGTGAATTTTTGTGCTAGCAAATTACTTTGAAGATCATTCATACTATCTGTTGTTTCAGTAGAATGTATTATTTATTATTTTTTGGGACAGTTTGGTATTCTCAGATGCAATTAAGTTTTGGATATCTTGAACAATCAGGATTAAATAGGAACATTTATTGGATATCACTATTATCTTTACCTTCATGTCATTTCTTTAAACAAATCACACAATTCTTACTTTAGCCTACAGGTTGCCACAACTCTCTATTTTTGAATGTCATGCGAATTCCCTATTTCCCTGTTCTTACTGACCATAGTACTATGTGTGGTGTACGATAAGCATTCTGCTTCTGAACGAACTAAAATTGTGTTTAGTCAAGGTACTTTATGATTCTGCATTTTGGAGTGTGAGTTGTTCGTTGGTCACTAGAAAGTCAGGTTTCATCCTTCGTGGGCATAAATGATTTCTTGCTCTGGCAGGACATTTTCTCTCAAATGTTCAAACATTAATCAGGGACAGTCCTTTTCAAATGTAAATGCCTTTTTTCTTTATGAAGTAAGGATTTTTCTTTATCAAAAATAAATTCAGCAATTATCATGGGACAAGGGAATTCTTGAGGCCCTAAAGAAGATTGAGGTATAGTGTTGCTCAGATAAGACGTCTGCATAGTACCATGCAACTCTGATAATGGTATCTCATTGGATGGCCCAGAAGCATTGCACCACTAAGAATATATTGAGACTACTTAATAATTTGGTTTTTTTTGTCTGTCACCATAATTTAGAAATGTCAGAAGATATTTGTTCTTTGGTATTGGCCTCCTATGAACTTCATTTCAACTAGCTAGTGTTACTTCACGATTTTAATTTATGTCTGTGGAAGAATGCTGACATGATCTATTATGTTTGCCCTATGTGCAGCAACGATCAGCAACAAAGGTAACATTTCCTTTGGTGTGGACCAACACCTGCTGCAGTCATCCTCTGTACCGTGATTCTGAGCTTATTGAGGAGAATGCTCTTGGTATTTTTCTTGCTTCAATTTAAGCTAAAACTTTGATTCTCCAACAGCGATGTAGGTTCTGACCCAAATGTTCATTTAAAAAGGTGTGAGGAACGCTGCCCAGAGAAAGCTCTTGGATGAACTGGGTATTCCTGCTGAAGATGTCCCAGTCGGCCACTTCACTCCGTTGGGCCGTATGCTGTACAAAGCACCATCAGATGGGAAATGGGGAGAGCATGAACGTAAAATTTCATACTTCCTAGTCATCAGTTTTTGTTGCAATGGAACTGTTTCTTCACTTATATGTACCATTTGCAAGGTCGGCACGACCAACGCCTAAAAACTCAAAAATGTCAATTATAAAGTTTGCTGCCACATGACAAGCCAGTTGTCCTCTCATTTCATCTCATCCTCTGAATATTTATTACTATCTTGATTGCTCTGAGACACTATCATCTGTGTGCCTGATGAACGTTATTATTCGAGATATGCAGTTGATTATCTTCTCTTCATCGTCCTGGATGTTAATGTGAACCCAAATCCTGATGAAGTAGCTGATGTAATGTACGTAAACCGAGAGGATCTGAGAGAGCTCTTGAGGAAAGCTGATGCGGGCGAGGGGGGACTGAAGCTATCGCCGTGGTTCAGATTGGTTGTTGACAACTTCTTGATGAAGTGGTGGGATCATGTCGAGAAAGGAACTCTCAGGGACGCAGCCGACATGGAAACCATTCACAAGTTAACTTGAGAGATCTACCAGTGAAATATGTGTTGCTATTATGGCTGTCTTCTATCTTTTCTTGTTACGATCGGTTAGTTTTTCAAATCAATAAGTTGAAAACCATGTACGATTACTCCAATCGGTTCCGTCTCTCGATTTTGAACTGTGTTAGCTTTGTTCGGACTTGTTGCCATATTGATTCGGCGTCAAATGGATGGAGGAATCTGTTATTTGTCATCATCCATCTGCATTTTCACTGGACTGCTGGTGCAGTCAGCCAATCGATATTAGGAATTACTCGCAACCACTAAAAAGTCGTATAGTTACTTATTTTTTTCCGTTCCAAACATTTGATTAGATATAAACCAAATCCCTCTAAAAACTCTACACCTTTAATTTAAAAAGAAAAAAAGAAAGAAAAAAATGCCCTATAATATTCAGACCAAACCCCTGTGGAGCTAATTTGATGAATATCATATAATGGAATTATGAAATGTAAGAATTTTCTAAATCGACAATTCAAATTTTATGGTGGTGTTATATGTTAGGATCGAAAATGCACAGCATAGAGTTTAGAAGGGTGATTGAATAAACTCTTTAAAAATTTTGTGCGTTAAAATGATCTGTCAGATTAGTTTGGTTAACAACTGAGTCTATAACTCAATCCAATATGTTTTCATAAGTAATAAAAAGATTTGTTTTCATAAGCAATAAAATGATTTATGCGGAAGAGCTCAATCAAACAGTGAATAGTATGCAAATGTATGCTGAATTGAAATAATAAAGCGAGAGAATTTGTTTTTGGAAGTTCGAAGCAATGCGTCTACGTCTCTCTTTCTTCCAATCAATGAAGGATTTCAATAGAAGATTTGATTCGAACACAGAGTATCCTAATCCGATCAGTCAGGCCACACCCAAGCTGAACTTCTAGTATTACAATCTACACCAGCACGCAGGTTGTTTTACAATGATTATCAAGGGCTTTTATTAGAATAAGAATGTATAACACAAAGCCTAAAAGATCCAGCAACACTATGAAGTCTTGTAACAATTGATAGCAAATATAATTCAGTTTGCAGTTCAACTATCAGCTCGTAATCTGATTTCTTTCGTTATGGCATCCCGTATCTTCTTACGAGTGATCTTCTATTTTTAATCTTTTGGATCCAACGATAATAAATATTACCCATAGACACATCGGATAGATCCCTGAGCTGATGTCTGAAGCTAATAAATGCCCATTTAGTTCTCGTAGTGTACCTTGTACTGTTGCTTAAATGCTTTCTGTCTTTTGCACCAAAATGACAAATATGATAAAGCCGTAGTGCTTAGAATTTCCTGTATTTAGCCGAAAGTGTCCCAACGACTATAAGTAAATCCATAGAAGTCAAAAATTGAATCACGCTACAATCGGAATGATTTGACAGGCAATTTATAGTGTATTGAGGTCATGAACTGAATTACTCCTTTGAGTTGATCTGCGCTGAGCTGAACTGTTCTCTAACTGATCTACCTTGAGCTGATTTTGTGAGGCTCTCTGCTCACAATTAATCTTCTAATCTCATCTTATGGGCGTTTAATTAGCGTCAAATTTAAACTTAGAATTTAAGTGGTGAAATCTGGAAACACACTTTTTTTTTAAGTTGGTCCCAAAAGCTGGTCCTTGGTAATAATACAGCACTACGTTTGTGCTACAAGAATTATTTATTTATAAATGGAGCAAACCCATACAATAGCTATTACATGCTGCGTTGCTAAGACAAAAGCCGACCAGCAGTAGCAAAACCAGATTTCATGCTAACGCTAACTATATCAAGGCTATGCTAACAACATATCTCTATGAGTTCTTCTTCGTTGTAGCTCCTCATCTAGGTAGCCAGCTCTCACTACCCATGCCCAACTCAATTCAGCTCTCGCTTACTTGTTGTCATGCACACACACAAAACAAAACAACAGCCGGATAACTCCGGTGAGAATCATCTCAGTATAATCAACAAATATATGCAATAGAACATGGAAACACATATCAATCAGTATCAGTTCTATGATGCAATGCAATGAATCTATCTCAGTTCGTCGTTCCAGAATTGATTCCATTTCACATCAACGCCATCAAGATTCGTAACCGATCTTGACATGGATATCCATCTATCGAAGTTAACTCCAACTTCGAAAATCAGGTAATCTCAGTCCTGGGCATTAGAATCAATTCATATTCTCTTTATGCAATATCATGCAAACATAAAAGATCCACTACCTATAATGGATCAACACATAAAACTCCAGTTCTAAATCAAGAACAGAAACTACAG
>KV010368.1:0-15463 GCA_001598015.1 Dorcoceras hygrometricum | reverse complement strand
GGGAGTGCGACTTCCTAAAAGTCAACAGGGGTCAAATCGTGATTTTCCGCTGTTGAGGGGCAAAACGGTCATTTTGCACTGGGGTTCTGAAAAATGGTTTTTCAGATCATATTATTCAGTTTTGGAAACTGAGTCGATCGGTCCGATCTGATCGGCGATCGGAGTTATAATGAAGTCTCGGTGGTGGAGATGAACTGAATGTTCATCGTTGGACCCGGGCCCGTTGGGCCGGTCCAAGTCCAACACTTAAGTCTATTTAATTAGACCTAAACCTAGACTTAACACAACTACTCCGATGTTGAGGGGCAAAACGGACATTTTGCACTGGGGTTCTGAAAAATGGTTTTTCAGATCATATTATTCAGTTTTGGAAACTGAGTCGATCGGTCCGATCTGATCGGCGATCGGAGTTATAATGAAGTCTCGGTGGTGGAGATGAACTGAATGTTCATCGTTGGACCCGGGCCCGTTGGGCCGGTCCAAGTCCAACACTTAAGTCTATTTAATTAGACTTAATCAAGACTTAACATAACACTTGTGATACACTTTAACCTAACCCTAGAAACTAAGCGCCGCCACTCCTCTCCTCTCTCAAGCCGCCGCCGCCGCCGCCGCCGCCGCCCGTCTTCGCCGGAAAATTGTTTCCGGCCAATTTGACGAGGAGAATCCGTTCGTGCTGATATCGTCAGTCCTTCTAGTGCAGGCTGACGAAGGAGTCTCGTTTCTGGTCGTGGACCGGATTGGCGATTTCTACCGCAATCTACCGAGAAGAGCCGACGTTATTGTAACTACGGTTGGAGCCAGGCACAAGTGCCAGCAAGGTAGTCACCTAAACATCCTATGCATGTCGTAGTTTGTTATGATTTTTTTCGTATTGATCGTCTCCCGGCATCTGTTTTCTATTCTTCCGCTACCTAGCCGGGGGGCGGATCCGGATCCCCAACACCTTTGTCATCTTCTGGAAGTCCACTAAAGCAGAACTGGTGGGTGCTGCCGGGGGGGGGGGACTGCTAATCATTTGAAGCTCTTGAGAAGTAGAATTGAAACAAACCAGACTCTAAAATTTTTTTTTAAAAAACATGTGCGGAAAACATAAACTGAAAGTGCGGCTCGTTCCCTTTTCAAAACATTTCTAAACTTTTTTCTCAACGATACTTTAATCATAAATAAAGGAATATTTAAAACGTTAAAACATCCATACGATTCAAAACCAACTGAGTAAAAGTACTGAAAATAAATATGTTTAAAACCAATCATACTAAAAGCGTATCATAATAAAAGTGAAACATAAGTGCGTGTTGGCGACAATGGCGGATCCGGATCCCGTTTCCCGGGGACGCAGCGGAAATCAAAAATTGCCCCGAGAAATGTTCAATACATTCAAATACAATTCTATAAACATTCATAGGGTGTTCATAGAATCGTTACCTTGCTGGCGTCTAGGCGCCTGGCTCCAACCAGAATTCGCAGGGAAATCTGGCTCTTGAATTGTAGGCGACGGTAGATCCTCCTAATCAGGTTCACGACCGGAATCAAGATTCCTCCGTCAATCTGCACTAGAAGATCTGACGGATTCTGGCACGGACAGAAACTCCTCGTCGCGATGATCGAAACAAGTCTGATCACACGACGAACGGACGGCGGCGGCGCGGCGGAGACGCGGCGGTGGGCGGCGGCCGTGCGTGAGGTTTGAGAGGAGGGGCGGAGGATTTGGAGCTTGGAGGCTAGGGTTTAGTGTTGTTAATTGTATGATTAAAGCCCTAGTACAATACTAGTATATAACAAATATACATGGGCTTGAAACGGCCCAATTGGACTTGGGTCAGGCCCAAGTCCATATGAACATTCGGTTCATTTAAATCACCACGGTTTCATCATAACTCCGATCGACGATCAGATCGGACCAATCGACTCAGTTTCCAAAATTGAATATTATGATGCGAAAAACAATTTTTCAGATACCTAGTCCAAAATGACAGTTTTGCCCCTCAACTTTGGGAAATCGCAATTTGACTCCTGTTGACTTTTAGAAAGTCGCACTCCCTAAAATCCTCTTTCTATGCTCAACACATTGAGCTCAGTTTCTGTGCGGGAATCATGAATCCAGTACTTGTGTGACCCTCAAAGGTTCAGGGATACAGCTAGCCGTGGGCCCACAACCATTGTGACTCCGAAATCACAATTTCGGACTTACCCAACGGATCATGGTAAAGCGCCTAGCAACATCGCCCCATGATCCCCTAGGTATCACTGATAGTGCCTGCAAGAACCAGTTGGTCGTGGTTAGCGTATAGTACGGTCCTTTCAACACATATATCCCGATCAGATCAACGACCATTGGTAAATCGAGAGTCACTAGAGATCCGACAGATATGCATACATCTTGGAGATTGAATAGTGACATCGCGAGTTTTACTAGGCAAACCCATTTACCTAAAACACATCCAGTACTCTGGCCAGAGTTTTATACACTATTATCCCCTCAGATAACATAGGATATCCACGCGTTAAAGCGAGCGGTGAATCCTCGACAACAAAGCATCGACTCCTACATGCATCGGGGCCTCACCCAATCCCGCCACCTAATGACCCCAAGTGAGTCGGTAAACGGGTCAAAGTGAGGCGCCTATCATATAGAGTCTCAATGACGTTTCGAGTAGTGAGGACTAATCAGTACAACCAAGACCTCGGACTTATCCACTCGACAAATGGTAACCACTTGGAAAGTCCGAACGAGGGTAGTTCGATAGATCACCAGGTCACTATCCATCTGCATGCTCAGAACATCACAATGTTCCCTACCAATGAAACATGGTAATTCACATCGCAGATGCTAGTCTCAAGCTCGGTAGAGTCTCAATGACGTTTCGAGTAGTGAGGACTAATCAGTACAACCAAGACCTCGGACTTATCCACTCGACAAATGGTAACCACTTGGAAAGTCCGAACGAGGGTAGTTCGATAGATCACCAGGTCACTATCCATCTGCATGCTCAGAACATCACAATGTTCCCTACCAATGAAACATGGTAATTCACATCGCAGATGCTAGTCTCAAGCTCGGCCGGCCTTATCCTCATTTTGACGGCCCAATCGACTAGGAACGAATTCAGAATGCACAGTGACCATTAGATGTGTTTCATGATAGCCATCATATCCACTATCACATCTAACATACACTATGGTGCATTCTAGGTCTTTATCCAACACAATTGTTAACATCATATAACATAATGAAAATAAAGAATGCCATAAAGAAATGCGAATGTCATATATAAAGATCGTTATATACAAGAGTCAATAAAAACCCACACGCCACAAGTTGGCTAGTTGGGCATCTACTCTAACAGTGCGGTCACGGGGTACAGCTGCAGCAGGCGCTCAGAGGTCCTCACCGCCAGTCGGGATGTACTCATCAGCAGGGTCATCACCTGCACCATTTAAACCTAGTGAGCCTAGGGGCTCAGCATGCTCTATCTTGTATCATAATAAAGTACATACTAATAAAGTCGCATGCATCACATACTTGTAATAAAATAACGTCAAAACATGAATGCGTGCATGATTTTAAAACATAGCTTCATACATTTCATATAACATACATAAGACATGACATAACATAACATGAAAAACATATGAGTCGTATCAGTGAATGCGAGCGGGCGTGTGACTGATCAGTCGAAATAACCAACGTACGTGGCGGTGCGGTTCACCCGACCTTACCTTGGGATCCCAAGCACCTCTATGCTTGTCACTTCACCATGATGTCAAACATGGATCCATAGGCTCATAATCATTCGTTAAAACAGGGGATCTCCGGGCCCGGCTACCCGACTAGCTCCCATCATTAAACTTTGCCACATCACTTCAAATCTCGAGTTTTATCTTAAAAAGAGACATGCCTGATCGTTTCATAAAATCTCATGATGCGTGCATTTCTTAAAATCATGCAATTTAAAAGGCTTAGCCCGTCAATGTATATTTAATCATTTCCTTTAAAACATTTGCGTACATAGAATACTACATATATAAATATACATTTACGGGCTTCTACATTTTCTACTTTGGTCAAGGACTGGTTCAGGAGCCTGACCACTACTTCTTGACTTAACATCGACCTTAACTTAGCCCATGACTTAAATGTTCACCATTAAAATTTCCTAACACCTTCTAATTTTAACCACTTTTAATTCAATTTTGACTTTAAAATCAAAGGCTAATTTTGACTAATTCAAAATCAATTTTGACTTTAAAACCAATTTAAATAAATTTTGAATTTTTAAAATGACAACTTAATCGATTTTCACTCAAATAGCCAATTTTGACCAAAAGACCGATTTTGACCAAATTGAAACCCAAAAATCAATTTTGACTTAATAAAAAATAAAAAGATCCAATTTTGACTAAAAACTTAAAAATAAACATAAATCTAATTATTTTAAAAGTTTGACTCAATTTTAAAACATTTGACTATTTTCTTTAAAAATTGGACCTTTGACTTAAAATTAAAATAACAGGTACCTAATTAAAATAATTCGGGTCAACTTTAAAACATTTTGACTCGAGACTCGATGAACCGATTCGGTCCAACCGAACCAGTTAAACCGGTTCAATTAGACCGAACAACCAAGCCAACAACCCTAGCCATGCACTTCGCCGCATCTAGCGACCATCTGCGACTTCTAGCGTTTGTACTCTACGCTCCAGCCACCATGGCCGGAGCCCCACCGGTTCGACCACCCCCAGGTCCAGCCGGGCCTAACCAGACCAGCCTTGGTCTGAACCATGGATCACACGGTTCGAACGAAGGGTTACAAGCGCACGGTTGTGCGTCGCACGCGACGTGCGAGCGAGCCCCTCCCTTAGCTTGATCCCACGGTCGATCTAGCCATGATGTAGCCCAATTATCCACATATAAGGACCCTCACTCGACAGCCTAACCATGAGCCGTGACCCCTGGACAATCCAAAAACCGAGCAACACAAGATAAATTCGAAAACATGAGAAACATTGTGAGCCATGCATGAAGTTTGATCAAGGGTACATAGATCCGAGTAGAACACATACAAATCATGCATAATTTCATTAAAACAGATTAATATGGTTTAAATGGCGAGAAAACGAAAAGATTTCACATGTCTGGTTCGGATGGAGTAGAGATCTGCGAGTTACCGACGTTGTAGACGCGAGATCGGGGCACGACCGGCTTTGGATCACCAAACTTCACCAAATTTGGAGGAAATTCGAAACTTTGAGCTATGGGGAGGAGGGGACGGCTGATTGTGATTACGGAGGCTAGGTTTTGATTCAACTTTGGTGTTTAAGAAAAATGAATGTGACTAATTTGACCTATATTGATTAAAGGGGAGAAAAATGACATGCTTACGCTTCCATTTAAATGAAAAGATAATTAAAACTTTGACTTGGCATTTAAAATGGCTAAATTTCGAAATTAAAGCCTACTAAAATTTTAAAACACCTTAAAATCCAATAAAACAGCCCGTATAGCCGAAAAACGGGTTCCCCTCCAAAATAAATCATAAAAACCCCAATTTCAGAAATTATGGCTTAAAATAAAGTAAATTTATTCTTAAAAGTTTAATAACTTAAAAATCTCAAATTATTTTCATTCCGGTCGACCCTAATCTCGTCCACGCGTCCGTAACTCAAACAAGCTGAAAAATAAGTCATGCAACCATGCAACATAAAATCATAAATAAATCATAAAAGATGGTATGTAATCATCTAAAATTATTTTCCCCTTAGTCATACACCCATTTCTACGTAATTAGAAATTTCTAGGCGTTACAACTCTCCCCCCTTATAGGAATTTTGTCCCCGAAATTGAGTACGTACAAAATAACTTCGGGTAGCGCGTCCGCATATCGGCCTCAGTCTCCCAGGTAGCTTCATCTTCGAGTGATTCTACCATCGGACCTTGACCATAGGAATACTCTGCGCTCTCAGTCTGTGCTCCTCCCTAGCTAGAATCTGCACTGGTCGCTCCTCAAAAGATAAATCCGGTGCCAACTGGAGCTGCTCAAAATCCAACACATGAGACGGATTCGGAACATACTTCCGCAGCATCGAGATATGAAAGACATTATGAACTGCTGATAAGTTGGTATGGTAACGCTACCCGATATGCCGGAGTACCAACCCTCTCCAAAATCTCAAATTGCCCTATAAACCTCGGGCTGAGCTTGCCCCTCCGGCTAATGCGCATCACGCCCTTCATGAGCGATATCCTCACAAACATATGATCACCCACAACTAGATCCAGATCTCGTCGTCTCTGGTCGGCATAACTCTTCTGATGGATCTGTTTTGACAGATCCTGATTAAGTTTTGAATTACACAAAACCTGTTATTGTGTTTCTAACAATTCCACTTAAGTGTACAGATTCTAGGAACGAAGAAGATGATGAACAGTAACAGAATCTGTCCAGCAGTTGGTTCGCAATATAAAGATCAGCAGTTGGTTTGGTTTATCATGGGATTGGCAGATGGATTAGCAATGGAGACGTCCAGAGTTAAATCAGTTGTTCGTAATCAGGCGAGGGCCAAGTTGAACCAGAAGCACAATAAATCAGCTGGAACGATGACAACCAGCTGCAAGCGTTAAAGAGAAAAGATGAACCAGCTGGTACAGGAATTGAGAAGTGTTGGTCCGTTTACAATTAAAGGATCAAAAGAATCAGCAGCCGCGCTTTAGAAATACTTTAGAAAATTTGCGCTGCTGATACATACTTGAGCTGCAATAGCTCGTTGTTCTTGAACAAATAAAGAAAGCAGAGCACCGGAGACAGATCTGGTATGATTTAAAATATCATGCGGAAAATACCAGAACTGAATCCTATATTTTAAAACAACTCAAACAGATTTATGTGCAACATAAATCTGTTCAAGACTTACAAGTGCTAGTGTGTTCACTGTGTATGCAATGCTAAACTGAAAGAGTCTGCTGAACTGTTATGAGTGAAATGCGTGCTAGAATGCTAAGTAAAATATGCAATACTGAAAGCTTAAAGAACACGATACTCAGCAGGTTTGTTTATGGAAGTTCGGATATCAATATCCTACATCTCCCCTTCTTCCAGCTCGAAAGGCTCCACTAGAAGATTTGATCTTACAACTGCGTGTACAGACCCAATCCCACAGCCAGCAGCTGTGAGAACTCCTAGACTCCACAAATGCACAACAGCCTCAACTGTGTGACTGACTACATACACAAGAGTTTTACGTCTTCATGCTTGGACGGGAACTGTAAACAGATTTCGAGATTCATTCACATCTATTTGTGAATGAATCTGGGTGTGTGAGATTGATACAATGTAGCTCTCAAACTCTCTGTTTTTCTCACACACGAGGGACATGCTCTAACAAGCTAATCTAGACTCAGCAACCGACTCTCGTGAAAGCTCCTCTCTAATGGCGGTCGATTGCTTCATCTATCTCTTTATTTTCCCTCTGTTGGTGCACTGTATATTCAATGTATTTCTCCCACTCTAATGTAGTTGCACCAACGTCGTCTCTCAACTGGACGAACACTTCACATGACAGAACACTTCTTCAATGGCGTCGCCTTGAATATATAGCCTCTGTAGAATTTCTTCCCGTTGGATAGCTTCCAAAACTGTTCAGCGCTTCATATGGCTATCTTGTCTTCTTTCTATTTCAGTGCAACGCTCCTCTGTAATGTACCGACAAGGGAACAGTACTTGCGTCCTTTTCTTTTGCAGGCTTCTTGTCGCTTTCGCCATTTGAATTGAGCTCAGCAGTTGACATCCAGCTTTGATAAGTTGTCAACTGCTTCGCTGCTGATTTATCACTACGACTGCTGCGCTTTGCTACTTCTTCTTTTCTTTGCGCCTGGATTTCTTGCGACTGGACACTGTAGCTCGCGACTGAATATATATAGCAACAGCTGATTCAAATAAGCTCTCGACTGGATGCTGCTGTTGCTTGCGTCTGGTTCATCAATAGCTTCGCCTGAATCTTTTTCAACAACAATAGATTTATCTTCTTGCGTCTGGTTGCTCAAAATACTGCGTCTGGAAATCTTTGCGTCTCGACTGGATCCACTGTAGCTTCGACTGCAGAAATATCAACGCAAAGTCTTCCTGCTGAATCTTTAGTGCAAGAGCAAAACGCTGTCGTATCAACTTATGTAAACGACATCGTTTTGCTATCGCTATTTCCAAATAGCATCTGCTGATTGTTATTGCGAATGCAAAACGCTGTCGTTCCAACTTATTCACGCGACATCGTTTTGCAATCGCCAACTCCAAATATCAACTGCTGATAGCTTCCTGCTGATCACTGTAGCTTCCTGCTGATCACTGTAGCTTCCTGCTGAATGATGACGTCACTGCTGATATCATCTACACTTAGCGCTCCAGCTGATCTTCTTCGTCGCTCCAGCTCCAGCTTGCGATTCTTCGTAGCTTCTAGCTTCTTGAATAGCGACTGTTGATAGATTCATCAACAGTACTTATAAACGCTATTGCTAACAGATTCGTCAACAGTAACTTGCTCATCTTCTTCTTCAATCTAATTCTCCAGCAAGATCCTCAATTACATGTACCAGTTGATTCATCTTTTCTCTTTAGCACTTTCAGCTGGTTGTCATCGTTTCAGCTGGTTCATCATGCTCCAGCTGATTCAACTTGGCCTCCGCCTGATTACGAACAGCTGATTCAACTTTGGACGTCTCCATTGCTAATCCAGCTGCCCATTCCATGAACACCAAACCAACTGCTGAATCTTTATATTGAACCACTGCTGGACATATTTATCAGCTTATCTTCTTTGCGCAATAAGCTTCTTAGCTGATATTCATCTTCGTTCCTAAAAACCTGTACACTTAAGTAGAATTGTTAGAATCACAAAAAGAGGTTTTGTGTAATTCAAAACTTAATCAGGATCTGTCAAAACAGATCCAACAATCTCTCCCTTTTTGATTTACACAAAACCTTAAATAAACAATGCATGTTCTAACAATTCTCTCCCTTTTTGTGGGAATCAAAAAGAGAGTGAACTGCTGGTCTTCCCTCTATTTAAAAATAAAACTCTCCCTACACTGTTTCAACAAAACAACGAAACAGCAGGAGTTTTAACTTTGAAAAATGAAAAACAGCATTGGGAAGCACCGAATGCAACAGTATATGATTTTTCCAACAAGAAGCGCGCTGGAGAATTAGATCGAAGAAGAAGATTCCAGGCGCAAGTTACTGTTGAACGAATCTGTTAGCAGTAGCGATTATAAGTACTGTTGATGAATCTATTGACAGTCGCTATTCAAGAAGCTAAGAAGAATCGCAAGCTGGAGCTGGAACGATAAAGATCAGCTGGAGCGATAAGCGTAGATGACTTCAGCAGTGACGTCATCATTCAGCAGGAAGCTACAGTGATCAGCAGATGAAGAGATAAAAGCAGTTGAGAAGATGCGCAAGATATTGAATCAGCTGTGATGACATCAGCAGTGATGTCATCACAATCAGCAGTTGATAATCAGCAGATGAAAAGAAGCGCAAAAGATGAAGCGACGTCGTGCTGAAGAATCAGCAGGTAGCTTGTACATCCAGACGCAAGAGAGAAGCGACGTCGTAGAGGAGGAAATCCAGTCGCAAGCTACTGTTCACCAGCAGATGCTATTTAGAGATAGCGATAGCAAAACGATGTCGTTTACATAAGTTGATACGACAGCGTTTTGCCTTCGCGCTAAAGATTCAGCAGATGCTCTTTGCGATGAAAACCAGCAGTCGCAAGATACCAGCAGGTTCAGCAGGAAGACTTTGCGTTGATAACCAGTCGCAAGATCCAGTCACGAGCTACAGTGGATCCAGTCGCAAACTTCATTGCTATTATATATCCAGTCGACATGGTATCCAGACGCAAGCAACAGCTCATCCAGTCGAGAGTTTCTTTGAACCAGCTGATGCTATGCATCCAGTCGCAAAGATCCAGACGCAAGAAAAGCAGATGTAGCAAAGCATTGCAACCAGGCGCAAAGTATCCAGTCGACAAAGATTTCAGCAGAAGATGAATTCAGTCGTTGTGATAAATCAGCAGCGAAGCAGTTGACGATTTACGAGAGTTGGATGTCAACTGCTGAGCTTAATTCAAATGGCGAAAACGACAAGAAGCCTGCAAAAGAAAAGGACACAAGTACTGTTCCCCTGTCGGTACTTTACAGAACAATTTTGAACGGGAAGAAGTTGTCCAACGGGATTAATTTGTACAGAGGCTTATATACTTCGAGAGTGCCATTGAAGAAAGTGACGACGTTGGTGCATCTACAGTACTGTGGCAGAAATACATTGATTACACAGTGCACCAACAGAGGGAAAAATAAAAAGAAAGACGAAGCAATCGACCGCCATTAGAGAGGAGCTTTTCACGAGAGTCGATTGCTAAGTCTAGATTAGCTTGTTAGAGCACTTCCCTAGTGTGTGAGAAAAACAGAGAGTTGAGCGTTTCATTGTATCAATCTCACACACAGAGATTCATTCACAGTTTATTGGTGAATGAATCTCAAAACGTTTATCAGTTCCCGTCCAAGCACGATGACGTTAAACTCATGTGTATGTAGTCAGTCACACAGTTGCGGCTGTTGTGCATTTGAGGAGTCTAGGAGTTCTCACAGCTGCTGGTTGTGGTATTGGGTCTGTACACGAAGTTGTAAGATCAAATCTTCTAGTGGAGCCTTCCGAGGTGGAAGAAGGGGAGATGTAGGAAATTGAGGTCCGAACTTCCAGAAACAAATACTGAGTATCGTGTTCTTTATTCATTCAGCATTCGATTTACTTTAGCACGCATACACGAATAACAGTTCAGCACTTAGCTTTTACTTAGCATCGCATACACAGTTAGCACACAAGCACTTGCAAGTCTCGAACAGATTTATGTTGTACATAAATCTGTTTGAGTTGTTTTAAAATATAGGATTCAGTTCTGGTATTTTCCGCATGATTTTTAAATCATACCAGATCTGTCTCCGGTGCTCTTTGTGATTTTAAGTGTTCAAGAACATCGAGCTATTGCAGCTCCAGTGTATCAGCAGCGCGCAAAATTTTAAAGTCTTTTAACAAAGCGCGGCTGGCCATCGTTTGATCCTATATTTTCGGACCATCATCTTCTAACGACTCTCGGCTGTCCTCATCCTATCCCAAATCCTCGTCACAATATCCGCTGTCTGCTGTACTAACTCCGGCCCAGTCAGTGCTCTCTCTCCAACCTCTTCCCAGTGCACGGGAGATCTGCATCTCCTTCCGTATAGAGCCTCATACGGAGCCATCCCAATCGATGCCTGAAAGCTGTTGTTGTACGTGAACTCTACCAGTGGAAATCTCGAGTCCCACGTACCCTGGAAATCAATGACACAAGCTCTCAGCAAATCCTCCAGAATCTGGATGACCCCCTCTGACTGTCCGTCTGTGGATGGAAAGCTGTACTGAATGACAATCTAGTCCCCAAAGCGGCATGTAAGCTCCTCCAGAACGCAGACGTAAATATGGTGTCTCTGTCTGACACTATAGAGACTGGTATGCCATGCAATCTGAAAATCTCTCTGATGTAGAGCTCTGCGTACTGCGTTAGGGTTAAAGTAGTCTTCACCGATAAGAAATGCGCTGACTTGGTGAATCTGTCCACAATCACCCATATAGCCGTGTACTCTCTGGGACTCCTGGGCAATCCAACCACAAAATCCATCGTAATATGCTCCCACTTCCACTTAGGAATAGAGAGTGGCTCCAACAACCCCGCCGATCGCTGATGCTCTTACTTGACCTGCTGACAAGTCAAGCACTCAGACACGAATTTCCCAATGTCCTTTTTCATCCCCGGCCACCAGTACAAAGTCTGCAAATCTCTGTACATCTTCGTACTCCCTGGGTGGATGGAGTACTTCGATGCATGAGCCTCAGATAAGATCTCGGCTCTCAAATGCCCAGTACTCGGCACCCACATGCGGCGTCTGGAGGCATGCCCATCTCTAATCCGCTCTCGAAGAGTCGGCTGAACTGCGAGTGTTGCCAAACTTGGTGCACAGCCTCTTGAAAAGAACTCCAGTCCGAACCTCTGTATCTCAACCTGTAGTAGCCTCTCGATTGACAACCATGCCACTACTGCAGTCTTCTGGCTCAAAGCGTCTGCCACTACATTAGCCTTACCCGGATTGTAGCTAGTGTCACAGTCATAGTCCTTCACCAACTCTAACCATCTGCGCTGCCTCATGTTCAGCTCCTTCTGGGTGAAGAAGTACTTGAGGCTCTTGTGGTCGGTGAATATCTGACACTTCTCGCCGTATAAGTAGTGCCTCCAAATCTTCAACGCAAACATTACAGCTGCAAGCTCCAAATCACGCGTCGGATAGTTCTGCTCATAACTCTTCAGCTTCCTCGAAGCATACGCAATAACCTTACCACCTGCATCAGAATTGCACCCAAACCTCTCAGAGAAGCATCTGTATAAATCACAAACTCCTTGTGGTCCACTGGCATAGCTAATACTGGTGCTGAAGTAAGGGCCTCCTTCAGCTGATCAAAGCTCCTCTGACACTCGGGACTCCAAACATACTTCGTATTCTTCTTGGTCAGGGCTGTCAAGGGCACTGAAATAAAGGAGAAGCCCTTGATAAATTTGCGTTCCTCTGACACTCGGGACTCCACACATACTTCGTATTCTTCTTGGTCAGGGCTGTCAAGGGCACTGAAATAAAGGAGAAGCCCTTGATAAATTTGCGTTAATAACCTGCCAAGCTCAATAAACTACGAATCTCCGTCGCATTCCTTGGAATCCCCCAGTTTTGCAATGCCTCCACCTTCGTTGGGTCCACTGAAATCCCATCTCTCGATACAATATGACCCAAGAATGCCACCTGCTCCAACCAAAATTCGCACTTGCTGAAATTTGCATACAATCTATGCTCCCTCAGAGTCAAAGCCGTCTGCAAGTGCTGCCTATGTTCCTCTAAGCTCCTCGAATAGACCAGAATATCGTCGATGAACACTATGATGAACTGGTCTAAGTACTGTCTAAATACCCTTTTCATCATATCCATAAAAATCGCTGGGGCATTCGTTAGGCCAAACGGCATCACAAAAACTCGTAGTGGCCGTAGCGTGTCCTAAAAGCAGTCTTGGACACGTCCTCCTCTCTAACTCTCAGCTGATGGTAGCCAGATCTCAAATCAATCTTTGATAACACCGAAGCTCCCTGCAACTGATCAAATAAATCCTCAATCCTCGGGAGTGGGTACTTATTCTTCACTGTGACTCTGTTCAGGTCCCGATATTCGATGCACAATCTCATGCTACCATCCATGGAGAAAAGCTAGGGCGAATGAACCCCTTATCGAGCAACTCCTGAATCTGCTCCTTGAGCTCCTTCATCTCGGTAGGAGCTAAATGATACGGTGCCTTAGAGATAGGCACTGTACCTGGCATCAGCTCGATAGAAAACTCTACCTCCCGCTTCGGCGGAACTCCCACTACCTCGTCAGGGAAAACATCTGTAAAATCCCTGACTACCTCCACATTGACTACCTCCACATCAGACAGTGAAGGGCCTGCTGAACCTCCAGAAGCGGTAACGCTGGCCAAGAATGCCTGACATCCGTGCTCAACTATCTTCCTGGCCTGAAGAAAAGATATAAATCTGGGCTTCCGAGACCTCCTAGCTGCCTCAAATAAGAAGGCCTCATGCCCTGGCGGTCTGATAGACACTACCCTCCGCTGAAAGTCAATCACGGCTCCAAACTCTGTCAGCCAATCCATGCCTAGGATGAGGTCGAATCCTGACATCGGCAAATGACCAAATCCACACTGATCGCATGATCCTGAAACATCATCATCAATCCCTGTACGACGCTGGTCGTCGTCAAATCCTCTCCTGATGGAACCGTCGTAGCTAGAGCTACTCCCAAGCTCTCCGGAATAATCCCCATCCTCTGTGTGAACGCACTTGAAATAAACGAGTGGGTCTTCCCTGAGTCTAGCAAGGCGAGGGTAGTGACACCTAGAACATGAATCTCGCCTGAAACAGAAACGTCACATAGGTACGCGTTTACGATGAAACTAGATCCCAAAAAAGAAGTTTAGAAGCCTAAGGAATTTCTAAGTTCGCTATTCTTATCCGTATAAGTTCTCAAGGCAATTTCTAGAAGATCTATAGTTCCTACTTAGATCCAACCCAGCAAACTCCTTGGGTCCCTGCTTGCGGAACCGCTCAGCCGCATCATCCTCGCGCGACTTCCCAGATTGCTCCGACTGCCTTTATAACATCTTGGTGATCCTGGCTAGCATGCCCACTCTAGCCCTCTCATAAGGCGTCAACTGCGGATGTGGGGGAGGAGGAGGAGGTGTAGCATCATCCTGCTGGGTCCTATCTGTCAGACCTGGAAATTTTATTAAGGATTAATTGTTGAATTAATCGGGTTTTAGTGATTTCTGGTGATTCAGATTTCATTTTGAATGTTTGTGTTGCATTTTCGAGTCGGGAATCACATTTGGAACAATTCTGGAAATTTTGATATTTTCGAAATTTCGGTAAAACTGGTAGCAGATTTGATGATGTAAGCATCACGTGTTAACGTTGTGTGGATGACGTAAGCATTGCTGGTTTGAGAGATCTGTTCGAAGTTTGTGAAATCTGGGCGCTTAGCGTTGTGGCGCATTTTGCTTGATACGCCGTCGTTTCATGAGATCTGTTTTGCGCTAAGGTGGAGAGATCTGGTTTAGCGCTTGCGTGAGGTCTGTTTGTGTAGGAGATATCTGTCCCGCGTGTTTTATGGTTAGTGCAACGCAATGCCGTTTAGTTTAAGTGGTGCGACGCCGTTTTGAGCTAGCGTGAGAGATCTGGTCGCGTGGGGTGAGATCTGTTGTTTGAGGCAACGTTAGCGTTTAACAATTTTGGTCCAGACTTCTCCGCTACGTCGTTGTTTTGTGGTAGCGCACAAGTGTTAGCATTTCCAGATTTCAGCGTTCATGGATTGAACAAAACAGATTTCACCGTGGCTTTTATGCAAGGTAGTGCATGTTTTGGTTGGTGGAGAAAGCTGTTTCTGTCGGTGGAATACTTTAACAGATCCCTCGCGCCTATTTATTAGAAGCGTTGGTGTAACGCCCCAAAAATCCATAGGACCACATTTATGCATTTTATAAATCATATGGGCCAATTGGCAATTTTAAATATTATGTATCTGCTGAATTATTGATTTCAGCAGGTGATGGTGCGCTGCAGCTCATTTCAGCAGGAAACTCCAAAGAGCAATGCACAAGTTGGTTTGAAATGGATTGTAAAATGTTTTAAGGAGGTAAAATGATTTCTTTTGAAAAGGGTTTGGTGTTTTACAAATTAAAAATGATATGAAGGGAATTTTACTAAATTTTGGAAGTGTGTCATGCTTGATTTCTCAAGTAGCTTGCCACTAATCCCTTTCATATAAATAGTTGTTTTT
>KV010367.1:2393-14759 GCA_001598015.1 Dorcoceras hygrometricum | reverse complement strand
AGCCTGACCTCAAATCCAGCTTGGAGAAGGTTGTAGCTCCCTTGATTTGATCGAAAAGATCGTCAATTCTCGGAAGGGGATATTTGTTCTTGATTGTGATCTTATTCAACTCTCTGTAGTCGATACACAATCTCATAGTTCCATCCTTCCTTGACGAATAAGACTGGAGCTCCCCAAGGTGACACACTGGGTCGGATCTGCTTTTTGTGCAGCAGTTCCTGTAGTTGATCCTTGAGCTCCTTGAGTTCTGCAGGTGCCATTCGATAGGGTGCCTTGGATATTGGAGCCGACCCTGGCACTAGGTTGATCTCGAATTCGATTTCTCGATCAGTCACTTTTCCAGGTAAGTCATCTGGAAATACATCTACAAACTCTTGCACCACTGGGGATGTCTTCTATCTTGAGCTCGTCTCCTTCTTTTACTTCATGGATCATTGTCAAGAAAACTTCTACTCTGGTCTTCATGGCTGTCCATGCTTGGGCCGCAGAAAGCAGGGTCTTTCGCTCCTTGTTCTTGCCATGATATACCAACTCTTCTTGATCGAGGGTTTGGAGCTTCACGCTCTTACCTCGGCAATCTACTAGTGCATGGTGTTTAGATAGCCAATCCATTCCTAAGATGGCATCAAACTCGACCATGTTGAGTTGTATCAAGTTTGCAAAGAATGGCCTATCACTGATCGATAACTTGCAGTTTCGATGGAGTTTATGTGTTTCGATGATAGCATTGGTAGGAGTTGCTACTTTATAGGGTTCAGTTAGCATTTCAGGCTCTAACCCTAACTTCTTAGCAAATCTCTTAGACACGAACGAATTCGTAGCACCACAATCTAACAACACATAAGCAGGCAGCTTGTTGATGAAAATGGTACCTATCACCACGTCGCTGGCGTCTTCAGCTTCTTCCTGTGTCATTGCGAACACACGAGCATTGGGCTTATCCTCCCTAGGCCTTGTCTTGTTCGGAGCCGCATTGCTCGATCCAGCTTTTGCGCCTTGGTTCTCCGGACAATCCGCAATTCGGTGACCCAACTTTTCACACTTGAAGCAGGCACCGCTCTGCTTGCGACAGTCTCCAGGATGACGTTGGCCGCAGGTGGAGCAAATGGGCAATGCCGGGTTACTCTGTGTAGGAGCTGAGCCGCGGTTGCCGAAGTTTGGCCGCTTGTTCCTAGGCCCACCTTGCGAAGTCTGAGCATTGAGGGGACGCTTGTTTTTGTTGTCCGCTTCCCGCCTCTTTATGTCAGTCTCAGCGCGGATTGCAGCTCCCATCAACTCTTCAAGACTCGTGGCTTGGTAAACTGCGAGGGCTGACTGGATACGGCTGTTGAGACCCTTCTTGTATCGGTGTAGCTTTAGAGTGTTATCCGCCATAATCGTTGGGACGTAGGTGCCCAACGAATTGAACTTGGAGTGCGTCTCGATGTTCTTCATCCAGGTTTGAGCAACTTGTGGGTCGTGGCTTCCATCAAAGGTGGGAGCTTTGTTCTTACGGAGGGACTTGTAATAGAACTTCGTCCCACGGGTTGGAGGGGAAGGAGGTGGAGCTTGGTTGTGGTTGGGACCAACCAACCATTGGAGCGTTGTGGCAACCATTGTAACTATTGCCAATAGGTCTTCTCTGCTAAGACCTGTTCCGTTGTGTGAGGGCCCTTCGCCTCCATTGTTCCTGTCGCTTCTACGATCGCCTGCCATATTCTGTCGTAGGGAGTCCTTATTAAGAATGGCGGTATAAAACTGTGAAAGGTCGAGAATAAGATATTTTGAAGGCTAAGAAATTTATTCGAATAGAAAGATGAATTGAATACAAAGCTACAATATATCCTATTCATCGTCTATCTCTCCCTCGCCCAGAGGAATATCCTCAATCTCTTCCTCTTCCGTTTCTTCTTCCGGTTCTTCTTCCCAATCACCATCGAATGGGGCAGGGGCATTGTTGGCTTCTTGGAGGCCGTGGATGGTTTGAAGTAGGCTATCCTTCTCATCCACTAGGGCCTCGATGAGCAAGTGTTGAGCTTGCATCGAGTCTTCGGCTTTGTGGATACGAGCCTGGAACTTCTGATGGCACTCCACATGGTTTGCTCTAACTAGTTGCTTCTTAACCTTCATCTTTTCAATCTTCTTGGACATGCTAAGGCCTATCTCAGTCAGTCCGGCAATGACCTTGTGTGAGGCTTCTAAGTCTACTCGGGTCTCTTCAAGTTCCTTCTTCGTGGCGGCCAATCCTCGTCTCTGAGTGGCTAACTGGGCTCTAAGGTTCCTAATTGTGCGGTCTTGGTTATCGAGGGAAATTTGTTTTATACGTAGGGCAGCCGCAGCATGAGTACGAGGAGCAGAGGGGGCCATTTCCTAAAGTCTAAGGATATTTCCAAAAACATGAAGTAGTGAGGTTAATCCATAAACAGAAGATACTAACCATAGGGATTTCGAAACTGAAGTTGGAGTCCTGTACAAAAGATTAGTGTATATTCAAAAGGCAACAATGTGTATTCGGAGGCCAATACTGGTCTGTTCCCAAAAATCCAAAATTCTTCCCCAAAAATTTCAGATTTGGTTTCCCAGCTGGATTATGAACCTGGTGAGCTCTGATACCACTAAAATGTCACGCCCCGAGACCGAGACTCATGACATCGGCAATATTAAACAATTATGAAAATTGTAAAACATTAAGCCATCATAGCATAGCTCACACCAGTCTATTAATAATCGAAATATGATCGTTTTTACATCTGAAAATAAGATTTGAATAACAGAATGCGGAAGCGAAAAAAAAATACATAATTAAACAGAAATCTGAATCTTCACCAGCCCCAGAATTGTTCTTGCTCTTCTTCTTCTACCTGCTCTTCGTTCTTATCTGGGTGGAGAAGTAAGGGGTGAGTGTTTGGGGAAACACTCAGCAAGTGGGGGATACCATTCGAGCATACAAAATATACTTATACATATACTGAATGACAGATTTCAGAACAGAGCTTAGACAAACAGATCATAGCATAACAGAGTAAAGCATAGCATAACAGAGCATAGCATAGCATAACAGATAGCATTGATGATTACTTCGTTTCTATGGTTTACTGATCAGTCCCTAAGTTTTGCTCCTCTAAGGGGTCGAGGCCATTAGTTACACCAAGTAACTCAGAAATCCGAAATATTTCCGTAAACCCATATAACAACAGAGTCGTTTCTATGGTTTACTGATCAGTCCCTAAGTTTTGCTCCTCTAATGGGTCGAGGCCATTAGTTACACACAGTAACCCAAAAATCCGAAATATTTCGTAGACCCATATAACGAAAGCAAAAATCAGTGTGAGCGGAGTTTGAATGAGATAAACCAATATGAACCAAAGGTGCTCGAACAGTAGACGAAGGAGTGAAACTTTCGAATGAATGTAGATAATATAGCCAACGAAATACATATTTAGCAACAGCCCACTTACTCTCAAAGTTTGATTTTTTTACGTGAACTGAACGATGCCTGAAATCTGGTTGCACGAATTCTTCCTAAGTCTCGCACCTGCTGGTTCGTCGCTTGCACAGAACTTTGGCTAAGAATCCTGCTGAAATTTCCACAGAGCTTTGGCGTGCAAAAAATGCTGTTTTTCCGACTGAGAATTTTGAAGTAGCGTGGGAGCTTATCGCTTGTTTCGCTGTGAATTTCGAAGTGGGGTGGAATTGGTGCAATCACAATCGGTATTTATAGGTGGCGAGGAAGGGGATTCAAGAGTCCGCCATTAAGGCTCTTAATCCCTATCATTACGTCGACTGTTACGCGCGCATGATTTACGGGTTTTAATTGTCCATTACTTCTCCCAATTCGACGGTTACTGTGCGAAATCTGCCTTGTACGCGTGAGAGATCTCTTCGAATTTCACTGGGGAAGTTTCCTGTACAACAATCTTGCTTCGCGTCGAGAAATTCTAACTTTTTCGTGGAGAAGATGAAGTCGCCTCTGCTGAATTTGCGTTGTTGCTGATTTTGCATCGCTGCTGAGCTGTCACTGCATGATCGTTGCTGCTGAATCGTTGCTGCTGGAATTGCTTCGCTATGTCGTCAGTTGTTGGATTTGCTTTGCTAAAAGGCCAACTGCTGAATTCTTTGTTGGTCAAAGCTGATTTCTTTTCAAACTCAACGACTGATCCTTAGCGTTAAGTCCAAACTTTGACGTGTCAACTTATTCAAGCGACACCGTTTTGATATCGTTGACAAGTACCTGCTGGTTATCTTTAAGTAATGTACCTGCTGGACTCTTGTAACAACTGATTCGAGATACCTGTAGCTATCTGCTGGTTTTTAATCATCGCACAAGCCATCTGCTGAATCTTTAGCGCGAAGGCGGAACGCTGTCGTATCGACTTATTCAAACGACATCGTTTTGCTATCGCTTACTTCCAGTACCAACTGCTGGTTTGCGCTGTAGCTTGCTGCTGATTGCTGACGTTACTGCTGACATCATCATTGTTTAGTTCTCCAGCTGGTATTCTCGCACCAGCTGATCTTTCTTCATCTGCTGATCACGAATGGCCAACTGCTGAACTCTTTGCTGGTCAAAGCTGCTTTGACCGTCCAGCAGGTAATTTCGACCAGCAGCTAAATTCGCGTGGTCGCTATACAAAACGACGACGTTTGCTGTAAATCAGATCTCTCGATAAATCAGATCCCATCATACGACGTCGCATTCTTCCCGTGCAAATGCCTATCAGATCTCTCCATCGCGCGCCCAAAACAGGTTTTAACTAAACGCTGTCGTTTTGCTAAAAACACGTGGTGGATGTTTGCGCGCCTCTCGAATGCAGATTTCTCCCACAAACCCGCGTTGACCATGTGAGATCTGGTTTGACCCGATTTTTTTTTTTTCGGGTTTTCACAAGGCGCCTAGTCACCAGCAAGGTACCATTATAAACATCCTATGTATGTTTATGAATTTTTTACAGGTGTATTGACCGTTCCTGGGCTCCAAAATTTAAATCTTCGGCTGTGCCCCGGGAGCGGGATCCGGATCCGCCGCTGCGCCAACAGCAAAATGGTTGAGTCATTGCATATGCTTGTCGTCAGTTGAAACCTCATGAGACTCGATACCCAGTTCATGATTTGGATTTGGCAGCAGTGGTCTTTGTCTTGAAGATTTGGCGCCACTACCTGTATGGCGAACAATTTGTGGTGTATACCGACCACAAGAGTATTCAGTATCTGTTTTCTCAGTCAGATTTGAACATGAGACATTGTAGATGGATGGAGCTGCTGAAGGATTTTGATTGTGAGATCCAATATCATCCTGGGAAAGTGAATGTAGTTGCTGATGCATTGAGAAGGAAGGCTCAAGTGGCGATGTTGGATTCGTTGCAGATTTCAAAGGTCCATGAGCATCTAAGCACTACTGGTTGGCGATTTTACCCAGGTGAGGATTATGTTGTGGTGTCTTTTTTTCAAGTTGAGCCACAGATTGTTGCGAATATTAGGGCAACTCAGAGAACAGATCCATCTATTCATAAGTTAAAACTGAAAGTTAGGGCTGGAAAATTGGAGGATTACACTGTTTCATCTGATGGTTGTTTGAGGTTTCGTGGCTGGTTTGTAGTGACGAATCTGATTGATTTGAAGGAGGATATCTTGAGAGAAGCACACTGTAGTGGACTTAGTGTCCATCCCGGTGCAAGGTAGATGTACCATGCCTTGAGCCGCACTTCTGGTGGGTAGGTTTGATGAGTGATGTTGCTGATTTTGTAGCGCGTTTCTTGAACTGTCATCAAGTTAAGGCTGAGAGGATGAGACCTGGTGGTTTATTTCAGATCTTAAAGGTGCCCCAGTGGAATTGGGAGCACATAGCTATGGATTTTGTGACCCATTTACCTCGTTACAGCAGAGGTTGTGATGCTTTGTGGGTTGTTGTTGACAGATTGTCGAAGTCTGCTCACTTCATTCCCTACAAAATAACGTATTATTAGAAGAAAATGGTGAAGTTGTACATAGATTTTGTGGTGAGATTGCATGTGTGCCTGTGACTATTGTTTCAGATCATGATCCGAGGTTTACTTCCACGTTTTGGAAGAGTTTGCAAACAGCTTTGGGTACCAGATTGACAATGAGTACAACGTGTCATCCCCAAACCGATGGCCAATCTGAGAGGACTATCCAGATCTTAGAGGATATGTTGAGAGCTGTTGTGATGGATTTCAGTGGTAGCTGACAAGATCGTTGTCTTTGGTTGAGTTTTCTTATAATAACATCTACCAGATCATGATTGGCATGGCACCATTTGAAGCTTTGTATGGTAGGAAGTGCAGATCGCCGATATGTTGGGAAGAAGTGGGGTAGAAGCAGCTGTCTTCTCTAGAATTTGTGCAGCAGATGAGAGATCAAGTAGATCTGATTCGACAGCGTATGAAAGCTGCACAAGATCGCCAAGCGAGCTATGCAAATAGAAGGCATAGGCCTTTAGAATTTCATGTTGGAGATCTGGTTTTCCTGAAAGTTTCTCCTTTTCGGAGTGTTATGAAATTTGGTCTCAAGGGAAAGTTAGCTCCTCGTTATGTTGGACATTATGAGATTGTTGAGAGGATTGGCCCTTTGGATTATCGCTTGCTATTGCCACCAGATTTGTCCTCATTGCATGATGTGTTTCATGTGTCTATGTTGAGGAAGTATGAGCCAGATCCTTCTCATGTGTTGAGAACTGACGAGGTGGAGCTGAACAGGACTTTGAGCTATGTTGAATATCCCTTGCAGATCTTGGACAGAAAGGAGAAGCAGCTCAGAAACAAGACCATTCCCTTGGTGAAGGTCTAGTGGAGCAAACATGGTAGAGAAGAAGCTACGTTGGAGCTAGAAGAGAAAATGCAGTGTGAATGGCCTCATCTGTTTGAGTAGATTTTGCATTTGACTCCAGTAGCTAGTTGTTTGTTTGGTGTTTGTTCCACTTATCTTGAACTCTTGGTTAGTAACCTCCTGTTGTGTGTTAGAGGTTGCTGGTTGTTTTGTGCATAGCGTGGTTATCCAGTTTTGGATTGTTCTGTTGAGTTCTGGTTCAGATCTAGAGTTGTTGTTTGATTTCGAGGACGAAAACTTATTTTCAGTGGGGGAGAGATGTGAGACCCGAAATATTATTGGATTAATTGAGTTAATTAATCGGGTTTAGCATAGCCAGATTTGGCGAGAACAGATCTGGGATGAGCCAGCTTTGAGCTGGTATGCTTGGTGAAGTTATTGGGTCAGTATAAGCCTTGGAAATAGCTCTGGATTGTTGGAGTTTTCTGCGGGAAAAATGATCAGCTTTGAGTGTTAGTTAGTGCTGGTGATCGCATTCAGTTTTGGTGGTGAAATCTGGTAGTCGCGCATTGTTCTGGCCGCGCTAGTTGGTTATCTTTCACAAGTATCGAAGCGACGGGGTTTGAAGAAGATTCAGGTTTGTGTTGCGCAAGCGTTTAATAAGGCGTGGACAGGTCCAGTTCGTAGTCCCGGTTCGTGGTTTGGGGTAGATCGGAGTGGTCCAGGGATGTCAGCTTTGACCGGTCAACGCTTTTGTGAGATCTGGTCTTTCAGATCTGGGTTGCGATGCGGCGACGTTTTGATGACTTCTTGAGGGATGCGATGCGATGTCGTTTAGCGATTCAGTTGTGGTTAGCAGGATGACGTGTCCTAGTGAGCGAGCGGTCCTTGGTGCAACGTCGTTTGGATAAGTTCCAAATTGTTTAGCGTTTGGTCCAGATCTGGAGTGTTACACAGATCTGAGTTGGGAACAGCTTTGAGCAGGTTTTGTCGGTGGCTACTGTTCATCAGATTTTGGGTCGTATGTATAGAGGACTTTGACTTGTCTTGTGATATTGTTTCCCGACACTTAGAAATATTCTCGTAACCTTATCCTATCGCGATACCCTAGCTACTGTTCACCGAAGCTTTTCTTCTTCGATTGTCGGCGGTAGATAGCTCCGACGGACGCAAGAGTGGTAGCGCTGGACTCCTCTTGTGATGGCGCTTCGTTTATACCTATTTCGTAGGCTTGCATTAAGCTGGAAGAAGATCGTGAAGGAAGCTTCCCTGTGTAGTCTGTTAGCATTTGAGCATATTTGCTTCTGCCGTTCAGGTAGCTTGTTGGGTAAGTGTTAGTTCCTCCCTTTCGCTTTTTTTAGAGCTGGTTGTTGAGCTAGAAGGGTAGGACAGAGCTGGTTGAGGTTGTAGCTCCCAGTTCGTAGCTCTGAGCTTTGTGTCCCTAAGTTAGAGTTGTTGTTTGGCTTAGCAGGTTTCAGATCTGGTTGCTCGGGACTTCTTTTTGTGGTAATTATAGTTCAGAACTAAGGTACGGATGTGAGCTTCTTATACAGCGTTGGATTTGGCATGGATATTATGTGTGCTGTTGTGTATGATTCTGTGTTATTATTGCTTGCTTCTTTTGTGTCATTATTGCAAGTTGTTACATTGCATACACGCATTATTCATTTTGAGCTCTGATCTTGTTTAGTCGTGCCTTGTCATGCTGATCTGTCCGTACCAGGATGCCTGTTTTGGAGGCCGAGCGGGTAACTCCCGTGTCCCTCATCTACTTGCTGGGATCTGTTAGCCACTATGAACGGAGTGGGTAGCTCCCACATCTCATGAGTTGGGCAACAACAGGTTGAGCGATATTTTCTTCATCTGGTACCGTGTGTTGAGACGAGTGGGTGGCTCACATATGCTCACACACCCCGTGGCCACTATCTTCCAGTTGATTGGATATCAGTTGTTGAGCAGCTTCGTTGAGATCCTTTGGCTCCCTGCCTTCGGTTGTAGCCTTGTTCTCATGCATATCATTCGCATTTTATCTATTGCTATTTAACTGCTGTTTTTTAGTTTCTCTTCATACTGGGGTTTGACCCCGATGTCCCTCTGGGGCTGGTTGTCTTGTCTGAATGTCTGTGTTTTCAGGTTATCATGGTTTCTCCACTGGTCGTGGAGTTGATCCAGCTGGTAATGTCCCAGGAGATGGATAGAATGTCCCAATTATATGTAGTAGATACATATGATATCTTTGTTATATTATATTGTATCTATGTTGCGCGAGATACTCATCGGTTTGTTGATTGAGAGTCACTCTGTGTTGTATCATTGTATGTTATTGTATTGGGTTTTCAACTTTGTAAAACCAGTATTTTTAATATCAGTGTATTTTAAATTATGTACTTTAAGTCAGGCCAAAGCGAAAAATTTAACCACTATTTTTAATGCTTCCGCTACCGTTTATTTTGTGTTTTTTTTCTCTGATCGAGCACGAGTCCTGACAGAAGCTCTGGACACTTCACGCTCTCGTCTATCATTCTCTCAGTCGTTGGTTTTTTCAAAGTTTATTTTCACAAGTCTTTCGACATACCAGCTTATACCATCTCGAAGAGCATTCCTTCAGTTCTTTATTAGAAAAACTTCGAGATATCTTCTGGTTTACATTTGTGAACAAGTTTCCTTGTAAAGAACCCAGAAGATTTACAGAATTCTATTGTATCGTTTTCATTGTAATATCATATTAGAGTCTGTAACGAACTTGCTATGTGAAGCAGTTCGAAAAATCATTTGATTGTAAACAGCAGTGGTATCTGCGTAGATTGTGGTTTCTAGGAGTTCACTATGGGCGAGGCTCAAGTGATCGGGTGTCTACGGAAGCTGTACACATCAAACCTTCTAGTGGAACCTTCCTGAAAAGGAAGAAGGGGAGACGTAGGATTAAAGATACGAACTTCCACAAACAAATTCTCGACTCTATCTTTTACTTACTTACATCGTATTTATTGTTAAGTGTTCACTGTTTAATCGGTTTCTTTTCGCAAAATATTTGTTAACCGAGAAAACAGATTTGGACTGAGAGCCTCAGATCTGGTCACTCAGATCTGAGTTAAGATAGGCTTGTAAAAACAGTTTTAAGGTTTCGAAAAATCAAAAATCGAAGGAGTTCATTCAACCCCCCCCCCCCCCTTCTGAACTCCTAAGATCATTTTAACTATATCTCGATTCCATTGATCCTATCAATTACTATCAGAGCCTGCACTTTCAGTTATTGAACAGTCTGATCTTTGCGCTTATATATTCAATATTTCCACTTCTCACAACAAAATTCCTATGTTTTCTAAGGAGGAGTATAATGACTAGAAGATCAGGATGCAAGCCCATTTAGCCGCACAAGACGATGACATGTGGTTTGTCATTACAGACGGACCCATGAAGATAATGAAGGCTAATCGGCGATGAAAATTACAGCTGGTGCTCCACAGTGGATTGAGAAAACAAGAATGGAGTATACACCAGAAGATAAGAAAAAGGCGAACTTGGATAATGTGGCGAAGGACATTATTTATAGGACGCTGGATAAGAATATGTTCAGCAAGATCAAGACATGTGCCACTGCTAAGGAGATATGGGAGAAGCTGGCGCAAATCTACGAAGGCAATGAAGAAACCAAAGAGAACAAGTTGACAGTTGCCCAGCAGAAATATGAATCGATAAAGATGCGAGAGGGAGAGACCATGGCGGAATTCTACGAGAGATTCAGTGATCTTGTGATTGAACTTACTAGTCTTGGTAAAGAGTACAGTAACAGAGATCTAGCCCTCATGGTGATGAGAGCAAACTTCGAGAGATCTGATCCTGTGTTGAGTCAACGTTATTCAAATCGATGACTACTGGATTACCTGTTAGATCTTGTTGAGCATTGTCATGCGGTGTGTCCAGTGCTGGTCCCATCTCAACTGAATGTCTTGGTTGTGGCTCATCATCACTGGATTCTTCCAAGTAAGTTGATTCCAGTCGTGAGCATAGATCATTGAGGCTCGCAGCTGAGTGAGATATGAAGCTTGTTTCATCAAAGACAACATGTGCTGTTTCTTCAACTGTTAGACTTCGATTGTTGAAAACTCGATAGGCTTTGCTAACAGCTGAATAAACTAGGAAGATACCTGCATCGGATTTTGCATCAAAAGCTGTTTGGTGCTTTTTACCATTATTATTAATGAAACATCTGCACCCAAACACCCTGAAATATGATATTTCAGGTTTCTTGCCACTCCAGATCTCATATGGGGTTTTGCTGTGCAACTTGTTAATCATAGATCTGTTCTGAGTGTAGCAAGCTGTATTAATTGCTTCTGCCCAAAATTTTTGCGAAATGCCAGAATAAGCAATCATAGATCTAGCAGCTTCTTTTAAAGTGCGATTTCTCCTCTCAGCCAGCCCGTTCTGCTGAGGAGTTCTAGCTGCTGAAAGCTCATTCTTTATCCCTAAGTCTTCCAGATAAGAAGTTAATTTATGATTTAAAAACTCAGTTCCACGATCACTACTTATTCGGTTGACTGTACAAGATCTGTCATTTCGTAAACGTTTTAAAAGGCGAATGAGCTGGTCAACGGTATCAGATTTTGCTTTTAAAAACAGCACCCAAGTGAATTTTGTAAAATCATCAACAACAACTAGGGTGTAGTTCGTTCCCCATAAGCTTGTTACGGGAATAGAACAAAAAAGATCCATATGTAAAAGCTCTAAGCTTCGGGAAGAACGTTTACCGTCTTTCTTTTTAAAAGTAGATTTAATTTGTTTACAAAGCTGACATGCGGCACAGATCTTGTCCTTAGAAAAATTGATTTTGGGCATACCAGAAACCAGTTCATGCTGACTCAAATGGGGCAAGCGTTTTAAAGTTAATATGGTTCATTCGCTGATGCCACAACCAGCTCTTGGAAGAGTTAGCTGCAAGGCATATTTGTTCAGATCCCATCTGCTTTGACCAGTTGATAATGTAGGTGTTCCCCGATCTTTTACCTACCAACACAATCAGACCATTTGGACTCTGAACTGTGCATGTGCACTGTTGAAAGTTAACTATGTAACCCTTGTCACATAGCTGACTTATGCTAATCAAATTATAGCACAAATTATTAACAACTAAAACATCAGATATTGAAATGTTACCGTGGGTAAGCTTACCCTTACCCACAGTGTTACCATGTGAGTTATCACCAAAGACTATCTTTGCTCCTTTGTGTGGAGTAACATATGATAGCAGCTTTGGGTTTCCAGTCATGTGTTTTGCACACCCACTATTGTTAGAGTAGATGTCCAACTAGCCAACTTGTGGCGTGTGGGTTTTATAGACTCTTGTATATGACAATCTTTATTTATGAAATACGCATTTATTTATGGCATTCTTTATTTTCATTATGTTATATAATGTTAAAAAATGCGTTGGATAAAGACCTAGAATGCACCATAGTGTATGTTAGATGTGATAGTGGATATGATGGCTATCATGAAACACATCTAATAGTCACTGTGCATTCTGAATTCGTTCCTAGTCGATTGGGCCGTCAAAATGAGGATAAGGCCGCCCGAGTTTGAGACTAGCGTCTGCGATGTGAA
>KV010365.1:1124-12754 GCA_001598015.1 Dorcoceras hygrometricum | reverse complement strand
CCAATTCAATTGGATATGATCTCCGGTGGAATAAAAATCATCCACCTGAGCAAGTCATAGGTAACGTTCTATCTCCGCACACGAGGGTAGTAACTAGAAATAAGGCTAGACTGGTAGCACAAGGCTTTAGGAAAATGGAACGAATAGACTTTGATGAAACCTTCGCACCAGTAGCTAGATTAGAAGCCATCCGAAAGTTCCTTGCATATGCTGCATTTAAAGATTTTAAAGTCTTTCAGATGGATGTTAAGAGTGCATTTCTCAATGTCGTCTTAACAGAGGAAGTGTATGTTGCACAACCTCCTGGCTTCGTAAATCATACACGTAGCACAAGGCTTTAGGAAAATGGAACGAATAGACTTTGATGAAACCTTCGCACCAGTAGCTAGATTAGAAGCCATCCGAAAGTTCCTTGCATATGCTGCATTTAAAGATTTTAAAGTCTTTCAGATGGATGTTAAGAGTGCATTTCTCAATGTCGTCTTAACAGAGGAAGTGTATGTTGCACAACCTCCTGGCTTCGTAAATCATACACATCCAGATTATGTTATAAACTGGATAAAACTCTTTATGGGTTGAAGCAAGCATCCAGAGCTTGGTATGATACACTGTACAAATTTCGTATTGAGCATGATTTCACAATAGGCACAGTAGATAAGACATTGTTCAAATTTGTAAAAGAGGAGCATGTTTTACTGGTACAAATCTATGTCGATGATATTATTTTTGGGTCAAATAACCCCAAATTGTGCCAAAATTTTTCGAAGCTATGCAGGATAAATTTGAGATGAGCATGATGGGGGAGCTGACGTTCTTTCTGGGCTTACAAGTACGACAGCTGGAGAAGGGAATCTTCATTAACCAGGCTAAATATACGAAAGAACTACTGAAGAAATTTGGCATGGACAACTGTTCAGCAGCTACTACTCCAATGAGCTCTTCAATCAAGATGGATAAAGATGAAGCTGGAACTGCCATTGAGGTATCACTTTATCGCGGTATTATAGGCTCTTTGCTTTACTTAACTGCTAGCAGACCAGACATCATGTTTGCTGTCTGTATGTGTGCTAGATTCCAAGCAGAGCCAAAGCAATCACATTACATAGCTGTGTAGGTAAACGTTCGGGGAATACCTACATAATCAATTGGTCAGAGCAGCTGGTGTCAGGCCCCGTGCTAATTACTAACGATTAACACACAATAAGCGCATAAACACGGAAGCTTAAAATTAGGGCTTAAAAATTTTTCGAAATACCATGGGCCTGAACTTCAAATCATACATTCAAAATAGCAATAATAAAATACTAATTGATTCAATTCCCACACAACAAGTATCAATCAAAAATATAAATCCCCGATACATGATAACACGGGGCATCCCCCGGTTCAATACATATCATATATAGACTGGGACTCAAGGACGCGGGGATCGACCAGCTGAACTTCCACTCGGTCCAGCTTGATTACCTAAAGCTCCTGCAAATTGGCAACACAGACCCAAACAAAACAAAAGCAGGAAACAAATACGAGGTCAAGCCTCAGTACGAAGAGCTATCAAAGCAGGTAAACATGTAACATGCTATAAATCAATGCTATGAATGCATGAGGGCTATCAAGAAGTCGGATAGCTAGACCAGTCTATCAACTGGCAACTCAAATCAAGCCTCTATACCACACACAGCCAATCAACCGGTGGAAATCATCGGTCCGTGATCATCGGGGCCCGTCAACCCATCACAGCTCGGTGGTAGACACTCGAATCCGGTAGTCACCACTCCGACGATAGCGTTGGACTTTTCGGACACGACTCAACAGTAGGCCAGTCACAACGTGGCACTCAATCAGGTAATCAAATCAATTTATCAAATCAGGCTCAAGATGTATGCATGAATGCCATTCAATATCAATGCATAATGCATACAATTCATAATACGTGCAAACAGAATGAAAAGCTAAATCAATTCATCAAACTGTTCCACGTAATTCAAATAACCGCAATTCACAACATTGAAAACTAGTCATGTTCACGCTCAACTGCTAAGGGCTGCTCAATCGTACCTTTCTTCCTCAAATTACCTAACAGATTCTCAACGAAGACACGTCCAGCAACAACTCAAGCTTACTGCCTTTGAAGCTTCCTCGACAATAACCCTTCAAAATTCCTAGAAGCTTAAATCTGCCAAAGATACCTAATATCTTAGCTCAAACCAACGAAAGAAAGCTCACCCAAAGGATAGAAACGCACGACGCAACTTACTGCTCAATTCAGCCGTTTCGCGTTTTCGCTCCAGCTCAACACAGCCTCCAAGATTGGTAGGAAAATAAAGGTCTTCTCGAGAGGTTTCCAACGCTACCAAGAACTCTAAAAACTGAGGTCGGAATCAACGGGAAATCGCGATAGAAAGTGACGGTGAACAGTAGTTCGACGAGGGTTTGGAGAAGAAGAGATAAGATATATCTGGCTCAAAATAATTCTAAGTGTCGATCAACACTTCTATAAATACCTCTTCAACCTCGCCTGCTGATTCACCAAGATCTATCGAAGAAATCAGCAGAAGTATATCAGCAGCAATCTTCCCTTTTCATTTCGTAAATTCAGCAGCAACGACTAAACAATAATCTCACGAAAACACTACAAAACGACACCGTTCCAACTTATCTAAACGACGCCGCTTCTCAACGCTCTTGCAAAAGCGCGCCTGCTGATCAGCAGCAACCAATACAACGCAATAACAACCAGCAGCAATGGCTACGTCACGCCTACGTCATCAAACCATCTGCTGAACTCTTTTCACAAGCGCATCTGCTGACACTAATAGTCAACGTTCCAAAATGTTGACTAACACGCGTCACTTCCTCGCTCAATCTCACGCTGCGCGCGATATCTACCAGCAGCAACTCCAATTCGCACCAAAGCCAGCAGATCTTCATGCGTCACGCTGATGTCACCATATCTGCTGATTCCAATTCCACCAGCAGGAGCTACAGTAACTTTGACCAGCGTTGACTTCACCAAAATCAATATTTTCAACTCTTAAACTAGCGCTGCTACGGATAATTCAGCAGGACTTCATTTCTTTCGCAAAATCCTCAAAATACTCGTGATTAATCCCAAATCAAACCAATTAATCACTAATCTAAATTCTCAATCCTCACAGCTGGGATCTGAACAATTGTGCCTTGCAGCTGGCTCTTCCAAGAGCTGATTGTGGCATTAAAGAATGAATCATCTAAACTTCAAAACACTTGCCAATTTGAGTCAACATGATATGGTTTCTGGTATGCCAAAAATAAATTTTTCTAAGGACAAGGTTTGTGCCGCTTGTCAGTTGGGAAAGCAAATTAAATCAACTTTCAAAAAGAAAGGTGGTAAGCGTTCTTCCCGTAGCTTAGAGCTTTTACATATGGATCTTTTTGGTCCTATACCCGTAACTAGCTTAGGGGGAACTAATTACACCCTAGTTGTTATTGATGATTTACAAAATATACGTGGGTGTTGTTTTTAAAAGCAAAATCTGAAACCGCCGACCAGCTGATACGTCTTTTGAAATGTTTGCAAAATGACAGATCTTGTTCAGTAAACCGGATAAGAAGTGATCGTGGTACAGAATTTTTAAATCATAAATTGAAAAATTCTTGGCCGAAGCAGTTAACACAACTTGATACACTCAGAACAGATCTATGATTAACAAGACTCATGGAGTTACCCAATATGAGATCTGGAGTGGCAAGAAACCTGATATATCATATTTCAGGGTGTTTGGGTGCAGGTGTTTCATTCATAACAATGGTAAAAAGCACCTAACCGCTTTTGAACCAAAATCTGATGCAGGTATATTTCTAGGTTATTTAGCTGTTAGCAAAGCATATCGCGTATTCAACAGCAGAAGTCTAACAGTCGAAGAATCTGCTCATGTGGTGTTTGATGAGACAAGCTTCAAATCCAATTCAGCTGCAAGCCTTCATGATTTGTGTTCACGTCTGGAATCAACAAGTATTGATGACTCAGACGATGACATGTCGCCACAAAGACAATCAACTGAAGAACAACCAGCAGTGGACACACCGCACAATATTGTTCTACAAGAACTGACAGCAGCTGGAGGAGAAGAAATCAACTCTCAGACAGATGTTGTGCAAACAGACCTCTCTATACATCAATCAACAGATGACGCATCAGCCGTAAGCACTTATCAATGGTACCTAAACCAACAGCTGATGAACAAAACGCAAGTACTTCATATCAGTTGGTATCAAGACCAACAGCTGATGCATCAGTCGCAAGCACTTCATGTCAAGTAATATCCAGACCAACAGCTGATGATAGAGCTAATTCACGCTCACATCTTGAACAACTATCTCAACAGTTGGAATCTGACGCACAAGCCAACAATGAAAATCATCAACTGGTGTCAGAAGAACCAGATGTCACTATCCAGCCAGGCATTCAAACGCAACCAGGAGCAAATCCAATTGGATATGATCTCCGGTGGAATAAAAATCATCCACCTGAGCAAGTCATAGGTAACGTTCTATGTCCTGTTCGCACACGAGGCCAGCTATCTCATGATCATTTCGATTCCGCATTTCTTTCGCATATAGAACCTAAGATAATAGATGAAGCCTTAGCTGACCCCAGCTGGATAGATGCGATGCAAGAAGAATTAAATCAGTTTAAGCGTAACATATGGCAACTTCTATCTAGACCCTCTAATCATTCAGTCATAGGAACACGTTGGGTCTTTAGGAACAAACTGAATGAAGATGGTGTAGTAACTAGAAATAAGGCTAGACTGGTAGCACAAGGCTTTAGGAAAATGGAAGGAATAGACTTTGATGAAACCTTCGCACCAGTAGCTAGATTAGAAGCCCTCCGCATGTTCCTTGCATATGCTGCATTTAAAGATTTTAAAGTCTTTCAGATGGATGTTAAGAGTGCATTTCTCAATGTCGTCTTAACAGAGGAAGTGTATGTTGCACAACCTCCTGGATTCGTAAATCATACACATCCAGATTATGTTATAAACTGGATAAAGCTCTTTATGGGTTGAAGCAAGCACCCAGAGCTTGGTATGATACACTGTCCAAATTTCGATTGAGCATGATTTCACATAGGCACAGTAGATAAGACATTGTTTAAATTCGTGAAAGCTGATCATGTTTTATTAGTTCACATATATGTTGATGATATTATATGAAGCTGGTACTGCCATTGAGGTATCTCTTTATCGTGGTATTATATCTTTGCTTTACTTAACTGCTAGCAGACCAGACATCATGTTTGCTGTCTGTATGTGTGCTAGATTCCAAGCAGAGCCAAAGCAATCACATTACATAGCTGTGAAAAGAATTCTTAAATATTTAAAGGGTACTTCAAACGTGGGTCTTTGGTATCCCAAAGATTCAGGCTTTCAACTAATCGGTTATAGTGATGCAGACTACACAGGATGTAGGATTGATCGCAGGAGCACAAGTGGAACATGTCAATTTTTAGGGGATCGACATGATTTCCTGGTTCAGTAAGAAGCAGACGTCAATCGCTACGTCAACAGCTGAAGCTGAGTATCTAGCTGCTGGCAGCTGTTGTGCTCAAATTATTTGGATTCAACATCAGCTGAAGGACTATGGCATTGATGCTTCTGAAGCGCCCATTCTCTGCGACAACACTAGTGCTATCGCAATCACTCAAAATCCAGTACTAAATTCAAGAACGAAGCACATCGACATCAGACATCATTTTATAAGGGACCACGTGCTGAAGAAGGACGTCCGGTTGGAGTACGTGTCGACTGAGCAGCAAGTAGCTGACATCTTCACAAAGCCTCTACCAGACGCTAAGTTTTCTTACTTTAGAAACATATTAGGTCTCTTAGAACATCCATAAGATGTCTGTGCTAACGCTTTGCAGGTTGAACAGCGCTGCTTACGACAGCTACGAGTCTTCTGCTCAGGGGGAATGCAAAAACTCTCAGCTGTCGCCAGCTCTTGCGTTTGTAGAATATCCATCACAGGGGGAACAAGGGATTTGATTTGTTAAGCGTGACGTCAGTTGAACATGAGAGATCTGTCCATCAACAGATATCTCCTGTACACAACTGATGCTTATCTGTTAACAGATCTCGTTCCATCTCTGTGATACATTAAAACAGATATTTTTTTTTGTGTTGTGACGTACTAGTTTTGGCGCAATTTTTTTTACATTTTACCCTCGCGGTCAAAATTCAAAATCATTTTTTTAAAACTATATTTCGAAATTTCTTTTAAAATCTTTTCAAAATATAGTACGCGCCGACGGATGATTGACACATGTTGTCATCATGCGAACCGTCACATCTACATCTTTCTCTCTCTTAAATTTTCGCATTCTTCGTTCTTATTTACGGAGTTCCATTTTCTCTAACACTTACCGTGCAAAATATTAATCTCTTTGCATTCTTGCTTTCTTGCTCTCGTGTTTTCTTCTGCAGATATTCTGTTTCAGGCACCTTCGCACTTTCTCAATCTACTGCAACGGCATCTTCGTTTATCACCTATGCACTCCAGGTGAACTTCGAATCAGTGTTGGGAATCTCTGATAATGAAGGCATGTTGAACATGTTTAAGGCTCTGGAAGCCAGTGGTCTTCGTGGGTTTTTGGGGGTGTCCGTCAGTGTTTTATGAGAAAGAGTTGGAACAGTTCTTTGACTCCGCCTTAGTGCAAGATGGTGACATTACCGGTGATGTCTCAGGCAAGTTTTTCGCTATTTCTGTGTCAAGGTTTGCAGAGGTGCTTAAGTTGCCGACAGAGGGTTTAGTGGTTTTATCTGAGATGCCCAAGAACTTGGTATATGATGCTAGGAGCATCTTCTCTAAATCTGGTGAGCCTATCTCAACATATGGCAAGAAAAGGTTGATGAAGTATGAGTTCAGGCTCTTGAACGACATTTTGGCCAAGTCAATCACTGTGAAGGCCGGTTCATTTGACGCTATCACAAATGAACGATTTCTGATGATGACTGCCATTCACTTTGGCATTAAAGTAAATTGGAGCAAAATATTGTTTGGTATTTTGAAGGAGATGGTCGATAAAACCTTGAAGAAGGCCAAGGGTTTTGCGGCGCAAATTTGTGTTCTGTTGAATAGTAACCCTGTGATAATGATGGGTGAAGCTGTACATTTCCCGTCATTGAAGATTCTGTCCATAAAGACAGTTAACATTTATGTTGTCATGAACGAAACCATTGATGCTCGTGGCAAATCCGATGAGCCAGGCATGGCTAAAGTGGCGGTTGTGAAGAGGAAATCCCAATCAAAGAAGAAATTTGAATCGAATGAAGAGGCCACAGGTGAGGAACCAGTGGAGATTGTTTCTGAAAAAGTTGTGTCGAAGAAGCGACCAACTGTTGTAAGTGATGAGGCCGCAATTTCAAAGAAGAGGCGGACGACGAAGAGCAAAACCTCTTCCTCCAAAGCCGGAATGGATATAGTATCTGTCGCACAGGATGTGGTGCCACTTCAAATCCTTGGGCCATCCCCTGTCGCGACAGCTGAGCACCCTCTTGTGCCCAAACGGAAATCGAAGAAGAGAAGGTTTGTGAGACTCTCTTCCCACAATTACTCTAATCTCATCTTATGGGCGATTAATTAATAAGTTTACTAAATCGAACCTGGTTTTATGCGTACATTTTTTATTTTTTATTTTTTTAAGAAGTAGGTATCTGTCAACAGATATTACGCTATGGGAAACGAAGGTTGCTGTCAGCAGTTAGTAACTGCAGAACACCCACGAAAGCTGAAAGCAGCAAATGGGTCACCAAAAGCTGTTCATTCATTAAGAAAACGTAACGGTACAAAGGTTAATACACCTTATATTCACTGGTACAAAATCTGTTCATTAAATACAAAACCAGATACATCGAAGACTAACAATTATTTGTCCAGAACTTAAGATCTTGACATGGATATCCATCTAACGAAATCACTCTGACTTCGAAATAAGGTCACTCAGACCTTGGCATTAGAATCAATTCATTTTCTCTTCGTATCATCATATTCATATCAAAATAAAAGATCCACTACCTGTGATGGATCGACACACATAAATCCAAGTTCTAAATCAAGAACAGTAATCATAAAGTATGTGATTTGTCGGGATAACTCAAGAATTATCATCCTCGAGTATTCAAGTCCCTGACTCTCATGTCAAATTATACCTTCGTTTATCTCTGTTTTGGGAACTGCTTCAATTACTACTTCTAACTTCTTATCACAAGAATCCCAGAGAATTCACCGAATCGAATTCTGGTGTCTGTAGTCTAAGTTACAAGGATTCGAATTCAATCTAATTTATAGAAGAAGATCTCTGTTATCTGCAGAGTTCCCCATGCAATCTCTATAAATTTCACGTGTCATGCTGAGTATTTATCGACCAAAATAAGATAAGCACACACCGTTTGAACATCTTCCTGTATTCATACATATCGCTAACCAGATACCAGTTGCTGTTCTAAAAAAATAGACGTTGCTACAGTAAGTATCTTACGACATAAACCAACATTTATTCTCAACATATACCAGCTTTTCCTTTCGATAGAATCAGCAGCAACCATCAGACGTTGTATTTCTCTTTGCGCCTCAAAACGACGTCGCGTCAATTAATTAAAACGACGTCACCTCACCATCAGCGACTGGTCGTGCGAAATAATTTAAACGACATCGTAATTAATACGTCATACTCTCTGTTGACAGCTGATCTCCTGACCCAGTAGCTGGATCAAACAATGCAACAAATCCCTCATGACTGGTACCAGACGCAACACTCAAAACGCTGAGTTTCAACTAAATAAAACGACGTCGCTTCTCACCAGCGATTGTTCCTCAACCAACAGCTGGTTACCCTGTCGCAAGCAGATACAATGCAACTACTGATTACCCAGTCGCAAGCTCCTCTCACCAACAACTGATTTAACGCAACAACTGATCCACACAACGACTGGTTTAACGCAACTACTGATCAACACCACTTCATCCAAAAGCTACAATCTGAAAATTCGAAATCATCAAGTCTATAATCCCGGGCATTACATTTCTCCCCCTCTAACACATGAGTTCGTCCTCGAACTCACCAGCAGTCTATATATGCATTCTGTACATATAAGAATATTGAAATAGCAGAAACTCTATGAGAACTCAACTCATTGGAATAGATAGGGAAATCGTTGTCTCGTGTCATCTTCAACTTCCCACGTAGCTTCTTCAACTCCATGTCGATTCCATTGAATCTTCACCAATGGAATAATCTTCGTTCGGAGTTGCTTTTCTTTTCGATCCAGTATCTGAATCGGTTGTTCAAAGTAACTGAGAGTTTCATCAAGTTCAGCTTCATCAGCAGGAATAACATGAGATGCATCAGGCAGATATTTCCTCAGCATCGATACATGAAAGACATCATGTATACCTGAAAGAGATGGAGGTAATGCGAGTCGATAAGCAAGATCGCCTATCTTCTCGAGAAATTCATCAGGACCAATAAATCGTGGAGACAACTTCCCTCGTTTTCCAAATCGGACTGTACCCCTGAAAGGAGAAATTTTCAAGAATACTCTGTCCCCTGTTTCAAAGCACAACGGTCGACGTCTGGAATTCGCATATCTAGTCTGTCTATGTTGTGCGGTTCTCATTTTCTGTTGAATTACCTTCACCTTCTCAGTCATTTCTCTGATCATATCTGGTCCCAATTCTGGCACCTCTGATACATCATCCCAATATAATGGTGAACGACACTTTCTTCCGTACAGTGCCTCAAACGGAGCCATCTCAATACTCGCCTGATAACTGTTGTTATACGAAAATTCCACCAGCGATAATGAATCTTGACATGTAATACCAAAATCTAATACCACAGCTCTAAGCATATCCTCAAGAGTCTGAATTGTTCGTTCAGTTTGTCCATCAGTTTGAGGATGATAAGCAGTGCTTAAATATAACTTCGTACCTAGAGCTTGTTGCAAGCTACTACAAAAGTGTGAAGTAAATCTCGGATCTCGATCCGATACAATTGATTTTGGTATACCGTGAAGTCTTACCACTTCTCGAATATAGAGATCCGCCATTTGATCATGTCGATAGGTCATTCGATAAGGAATAAAGCAAGAAGATTTCGTTAACCTATCGATAATTACCCAAATAGCATCACATCCTCGGGATTATCTGGGCAACTTCGTCACAAAGTCCATGGAAATATGATCCCATTTCCATTCAGGAACTGACAGACTTTGTAATAAACCAGCAGATTTCTTTCTCTCAGCCTTCACCTGTTGGCAATTCAAACATTTTGAAACAAAATCAGTCACATCAGACTTCATTTGCTTCCACCAGTATTGCTTTCTCAAATCGTTGTACATTTTTCTACTTCCAGGATGTACACTGAATCTACTTATATGCGCTTCCTTCAATATCTGTTGTTTCAACTCTGTTATATCTGGCACAACAAGTCTGTTATTCACATAAAAAACCTCATCCGCACTTACCCGATACTCAGATTTATGTCCAGATCTAACCATTTCAATCGACTTCTGGATACTTAGATCCCTCTTCTGTGCTTCTTTAATTCAAATCAATAATTCAGGTTCTGCACTGATAGCATAAACCCTCATAGGTTTCATGTCTGTCTCAAATAGATATCCACACGTACAACAATTTTTCTATCAAACTAGATACACTCACCGTGGTCAAGGATAAAGAACAAACCTTTCTACTAAGGGCATCTGCTGCTGCATTCGGTTTTCATGTGGCTTCAATTGTCTCGAGGCATACGCAATAACATTTCCTCGTTGCATTAGAATACATCCCAATCCTTGGTGAGAAGCATCACAATAAACAACAAAACCACTGTTGGATCCGGATCCGCCCCCCGGCTAGGCAGCGGAAGAACAGAAAACAGATGCCGGGAGACGATCAATACGAAAAATTCAATAACAAACTACGACATTCATACGATGTTTAGGTGACTACCTTGCTGGCACTTGTGCCTGGCTCCAACCGTAGTTACAATAACGTCGGCTCTTCTCGGTACATTGTGGTAGATATCGCCAATCCGGTCCACGACCAGAAACGAGACTCCTTCATCAGCCTACACTAGAAGGACTGACGAGATCAGCATGAACGGATTCTCCTCGTCGAATTGGCCAAAAACGATTTTCCGGCGAAGACGGGCAGCGGCGGCGGCGGCGGCGGCTTGTAGAGAGGAGGGAGGGTGGCGGCCAATGATTTTAGGGTTAGGTTAAGTGTTGTGAGTTGTGTGTTAAGTGAAGCTTAGTCTAATTAAATAGACTTAGGTGTTGGACTTGGATCGGCCCAACGGGCCCGGGTCCAACGATGAACATTCAGTTCATCTCCACCACCGAGACTTCATCGTAACTCCGATCGCCGATCAGATCGGACCGATCGATTCAATTTCCAAAACTGAACGCCATGATCTGAAAAACCGTTTTTCAGAACCCCAGTGCAAAATGACTGTTTTGCCCCTCAACAGCGGGAAACCCCGGTTTGACCCCTGTTGACTTTTAGGAAGTCGCACTTCCCGAAATCCTCTTCTCGTGCTCAACACATTGAGCTGAGTATCCGTGCGGGAATCTCGAATCTAGTACTTG
>KV010364.1:0-16034 GCA_001598015.1 Dorcoceras hygrometricum | reverse complement strand
GTGGACCTGATTGACGTTATCTACCGCCGCCTACCGTGAAGTGCCGGTTTCCTTGCGATACTGGTCGGAGCCAGGCACGAGTTGCCAGAAAGGTAACCCCGAGAAACACCCTATGAATGTCATAGATTGATTTGTTTATTGAATTGTATTGATCGTCTCCCCGGACAATTTTTGTTCTTCCGTTGCCCCGCCGGGAGGCGCGATCCGGATCCGCCGAGGTTCCCCAACAAAGATTCCATTGAGAAAGGCACTCTTCACATCCATTTGAAAGACCTTGAAGTCTTTATATGTAGCATATGCAAGAAACATGCGAATGAATTCTAATCTAGCTACTGGTGCAAAGGTCTCATCGAAATCTATTCCTTCTAATTGTCTAAAGCCATGAGCTACCAGTCTAGCCTTGTTTCTAATTACTTCGCCACCCTCATTCAGCTTGTTCCTAAAGACCCATTTAGTTCCTATCACTGAATGATTAGAGGGTCGAGGAACTAATTGCCATACATTATTTATTTTAAATTGAACAAGTTCTTCTAGCATAGCATCTATGCAGCTCGGGTCAGCTAAGGCCTCTTCTATCAGCTTAGGTTCTATATGAGATATGAATGCTGAATTGAAATACTCATGCATAAGCTGGCCTCGTGTGCGAACAGGAGAGTAAATGTTACCTATGATCTGCTCGGGTGGATGATTTCTATTACACCGAAGGTCAGATTCGATTGGATTAGCTCCATGTTCTGCTTGGATGTCTTGCTGGATTGCTTGATCTGGATTGTCTGACACCAATTGATGAGAACTTTGTAGTTCCAGATTTGGATTAGATGCCAATTGATCACTTCCGTTGATAGCTTGGGAATCTGAAGCTGGTCTGGATACCAATTGATGAACTCTAGGCTTCTAATCTAGCTACTGGTGCAAAGGTCTCATCGAAATCTATTCCTTCTAATTGTCTAAAGCCATGAGCTACCAGTCTAGCCTTGTTTCTAATTACTTCGCCACCCTCATTCAGCTTGTTCCTAAAGACCCATTTAGTTCCTATCACTGAATGATTAGAGGGTCGAGGAACTAATTGCCATACATTATTTATTTTAAATTGAACAAGTTCTTCTAGCATAGCATCTATGCAGCTCGGGTCAGCTAAGGCCTCTTCTATCAGCTTAGGTTCTATATGAGATATGAATGCTGAATTGAAATACTCATGCATAAGCTGGCCTCGTGTGCGAACAGGAGAGTAAATGTTACCTATGATCTGCTCGGGTGGATGATTTCTATTACACCGAAGGTCAGATTCGATTGGATTAGCTCCATGTTCTGCTTGGATGTCTTGCTGGATTGCTTGATCTGGATTGTCTGACACCAATTGATGAGAACTTTGTAGTTCCAGATTTGGATTAGATGCCAATTGATCACTTCCGTTGATAGCTTGGGCATATGAAGTTGGTCTGGATACCAATTTATGTATTTCATTATCAGCTTGTGTATCCACTTGAGCAGTAGTTGGTTCAACACCCGCAGCTGGCACGCTAGATGAGATATGTTCCTGTACAGGGTCAACATTAGTCAAATCAATGACTACTGGGTTACCTGTCAGATCTGTTTGCGCATTGTCGTGTGGAGTGTCCAGTGCTGTTTGGGGATCAGCTGTGTATCGAATCTATGCCATGTCACCAGTTGATTCATCTAAGCTGGTTGAATCCAGACGTGAACACAAGTCATGTAAGCTTGCAGCTGAATTTGATCGAAAGCTGGTCTCGTCGAACACAATGTGAGCTGATTCTTCAACAGTCAGGCTTCTGTTGTTGAAAACTCTGTAGGCTTTGCTCACAGCTGAGTATCCAAGAAATAAACCTGCATCAGATTTGGCATCGAAAGATGTTAGGTGCTTTTTACCGTTATTGTGAATGAAACATCTGCACCCAAACACCCTGAAATAAGATATATCAGGTTTCTTGCCACTCCAGATCTCATATGGGGTAACGCATGGTTTTTATTAATCATAGATCTGTTTTGATTGTAGCAAGATGTGTTAACTACTTCTGCCCAGAATTTTTGTGAAATACCGGAATAAGCAATCATAGATCGAGCAGTTTCTTTTAAAGTTCAGTTTCTCCTTTCAGCTAACTCGTTCTGCTGAGTAGTTCTAGCTGCTGAAAGCTCATTCTTTATTACAATGTCTTCAGATAAGAGGATAGCTTATGATTTAAAAACTCAGTTCCTCTATCAGATCTTATCCGGTTGACAATACAAGATTTGTCATTTTGCAAACGTTTTAAAAGCTTAATCAGCTGGTCAGCGGTTTGGTCTTTTGATTTTAAAACAGCACTCATGTAAATTTTGTCAAATCATCAACAACGACAAGGGTGTAATTTGTTCCCCCTAAGCTTGTTACACGTATAGGAACAAAAAGATCCATATGTAAAAGCTCTAAGCTTCGGGAAGAACGAAGACCATTTTTCTTTTTAAAAGTAGATCGAATTTGTTTTCCCAGCTGACATGCTGCACAAATCTTGTCTTTTGAAAAATTTATTTTGGGCATAACAGAAATCAATTCGAGCTTACTCAATTTGGCAAGTGTTTTGAAGTTAAGATGGTTCATCCTCTGGTGCCACAGCCAGCTCTTGGAAGAGTCAGCTGCCAGGCAAATCTGTTCAGATCCCATCTGCTCTGACCAATTGACCACATAGGTATTCCCCGATCTTTTTCCTACCAATACAGTCAGACCATCTGTACTTTGAACTGTGCATGTGTGCTTTTGAAAGTTAACTGTGTAACCATTGTCACACAGCTGGCTTATACTATCAGATTATAGCACAAATTTTCAACAAGGATATCATTAATGGAAATGTACAGTGTTACCGTGTAAGTTATCACCAAAAATAATTTTGGTTCCTTTGTGTTGCATCACATCTGACAGCAGCTTTGGATTTCCCGTCATGTGCCTTGCACATCCGTTGTCCAGATACCAAATGATAGAATCTTCTGCAGCTTTGTACCTGTTGTCCTGCAATCATGAAAATAAACTTTTGGTACCCAATTTTACTTGGGTCCAGATCGGATAACCCCTTTCGGAACCCATACTTGAATTACTTTAACAGTTTTCCCAGTATGGACATCCACAAGGGTTCGTGCAGAAACATTGCGTGATCTGTTGAGCTATCCGGTCGTGGACCTGATTGACGTTATCTACGGCCGCCTACCGTGAAGTGCCGGTTTCCTTGTGATACTGGTCGGAGCCAGGCACGAGTTGCCAGAAAGGTAACCCCGAGAAACACCCTATGAATGTCATAGATTGATTTGTTTATTGAATTGTATTGATCGTCTCCCCGGACAATTTTTGTTCTTCCGTTGCCCCGCCGGGAGGCGCGATCCGGATCCGCCGAGGTTCCCCAACAAAGATTCCATTGAGAAAGGCACTCTTCACATCCATTTGAAAGACCTTGAAGTCTTTATATGTAGCATATGCAAGAAACATGCGAATGACTTCTAATCTAGCTACTGGTGCAAAGGTCTCATCGAAATCTATTCCTTCTAATTGTCTAAAGCCATGAGCTACCAGTCTAGCCTTGTTTCTAATTACTTCGCCACCCTCATTCAGCTTGTTCCTAAAGACCCATTTAGTTCCTATCACTGAATGATTAGAGGGTCGAGGAACTAATTGCCATACATTATTTCTTTTAAATTGAACAAGTTCTTCTAGCATAGCATCTATGCAGCTCGGGTCAGCTAAGGCCTCTTCTATCAGCTTAGGTTCTATATGAGATATGAATGCTGAATTGAAATACTCATGCATAAGCTGGCCTCGTGTGCGAACAGGAGAGTAAATGTTACCTATGATCTGCTCGGGTGGATGATTTCTATTACACCGAAGGTCAGATTCGATTGGATTAGCTCCATGTTCTGCTTGGATGTCTTGCTGGATTGCTTGATCTGGATTGTCTGACACCAATTGATGAGAACTTTGTAGTTCCAGATTTGGATTAGATGCCAATTGATCACTTCCGTTGATTGCTTGGGCATATGAAGTTGGTCTGGATACCAATTTATGTATTTCATTATCAGCTTGTGTATCCACTTGAGCATTAGTTGGTTCAACACCCGCAGCTGGCACACTAGATGAGATATGTTCCTGTATAGGGTCAACATTAGTCAAATCAATGACTACTGGGTTACCTGTCAGATCTGTTTGCGCATTGTCGTGTGGAGTGTCCAGTGCTGTTTGGGGATCAGCTGTGTATCGAATCTGTGCCATGTCACCAGTTGATTCATCTAAGCTGGTTGAATCCAGACGTGAACACAAGTCATGTAAGCTTGCAGCTTAATTTGATCGAAAGTTGGTCTCGTCGAACACAACGTGAGCTGATTCTTCAACAGTCAGGCTTCTGTTGTTGAAAACTCTGTAGGCTTTGCTCACAGCTGAGTATCCAAGAAATAAACCTGCATCAGATTTGGCATCGAAAGCTGTTAGGTGTTTTTTACCGTTATTGTGAATGAAACATCTGCACCCAAACACCCTGAAATAAGATATATCAGGTTTCTTGCCACTCCAGATCTCATATGGGGTAACGCATGGTTCTTATTAATCATAGATCTGTTTTGAGTGTAGCAAGATGTGTTAACTACTTCTGCCCAGAATTTTTGTGAAATACCGGAATAAGAAATCATAGATCGAGCAGTTTCTTTTAAAGTTCGGTTTCTCCTTTCAGCTAACTCGTTCTGCTGAGTAGTTCTAGCTGCTGAAAGCTCATGCTTTATTCCAATGTCTTCAGATAAGAGGATAGCTTATGATTTAAAAACTCAGTTCCTCTATCAGATCTTATCCGGTTGACAATACAAGATTTGTCATTTTGCAAACGTTTTAAAAGCTTAATCAGCTGGTCAGCGGTTTGGTCTTTTGATTTTAAAACAGCACTCATGTAAATTTTGTAAAATCATCAACAACGACAAGGGTGTAATTTGTTCCCCCTAAGCTTGTTACACGTATAGGAACAAAAAGATCCATATGTAAAAGCTCTAAGCTTCGGGAAGAACGAAGACCATTTTTCTTTTTAAAAGTAGATCAAATTTGTTTTCCCAGCTGACATGCTGGACAAATCTTGTCTTTTGAAAAATTTATTTTGGGCATAACAGAAATCAATTTGAGCTTACTCAATTTGGCAAGTGTTTTGAAGTTAAGATGGTTCATCCTCTGGTGCCACAGCCAGCTCTTGGAAGAGTCAGCTGCCAGGAAAATCTGTTCAGATCCCATCTGCTCTGACCAATTGACCACATAGGTATTCCCCGATCTTTTTCCTACCAATACAGTCAGACCATCTGGACTTTGAACTGTGCATGTGTGCTTTTGAAAGTTAACTGTGTAACCATTGTCACACAGCTGACTTATACTATCAGATTATAGCACAATTTTTCAACAAGGATATCATTAATGGAAATGTTACCATGGGTAAGCTTACCCTTACCCACAGTGTTATCGTGTAAGTTATCACCAAAAATAATTTTGGTTCCTTTGTGTTGCATCACATCTGACAGCAGCTTTGGATTTCCCGTCATGTGCCTTGCACATCCGTTGTCCAGATACCAAATGATATAATCTTCTGCAGCTTTGTACCTGTTGTCCTGCAATCATGAAAATAAACTTTTGGTACCCAATTTTACTTGGGTCCAGATCGGATAACCCCTTCGGAACCCATACTTGAATTACTTTAACAGTTTTCCCAGTATGGACATCCACAAGGGTTCGTGCAGAAACATTGCGTGATCTGTTGAGCTTTGGTTTCGCACTTTGATCATTCAGATTTCGTTTGCGCTGAACCTTTACCCATACAGATTTGGCCTTCGTCGAACTACGCCTTTGTTGGTTTGGAACAGATGACTTAGCTCCAGCTTTCGCTTTATCTTTCTCAAGTCTGTTCAGTAGCCAACTAGGCTTGCAGTTCTCGGGCTTGGTATAACCAATACCTTGTTTTCCTTTGTGGTTCAGATTTGGTGAAATCTGATCATCGTACTTCACCAACTCACAAGCATCATGTGTCACACTGGCTTTGACAAAATTCATTTTCTTGAACTTGTCATAGGCCAGATCTGACTGAGTACTGGTTTCCCCAGAGCTTCTTTCACCAACACTGAAACCTAAGCCAGATTTTTCATTCAACGGCTTTTGGGTCTTATGCAGCTTACCCAAGGAAACAGAAGACTTTGTCCAGGAGCTCATCACATGATTTAATCTCTCGTTTTTAGATGTGAGCTCACAAGACTTATTTCTCAAAGATTCGTTCTCGATCTTCAGCTTACTCAACTCTGTTTGTAAACTATCAGTATCCTCAAGCTGAGCAGTGCTTGATTCAACTGAACTATTTTTCAAACATCCGTTTTCAGCCTTAATCTCCTCGAATGTTTGAGACAGCTTATGGTACTTTGGACCATTTCATTTAGTGCGTTGATACGGTCCTCTCGTGTAAATTCAGTATTGGAGAAATCAAATACCTTATCTTCAGTTGTTTGGTTGGCCACCAAGCAGTGAACTTCTTCTTGCTCACTATCACTAGATGAGGAGCTGCTTGATGTAGTATCCGAATCTGAATCCGCCCAGTTCTTGTTACTTTCCTCTGCAACAAGTACTTTCCAATCATTCTTTCGATTGGGCCTCTTCTCATATCTTGTCCTCCTTCTCTCTGTGGACCTTCTATCATCCTTCTTGAATCTATCGTCTTTATTCTTGTCGTCCTTCTTGGGCTTGTTGCAATCTGCTGCGAAATGCCCTGGTCGACCACAGTTATAGCAATTTTGATCAGTAATAACCTTATCAGATTTATGAACATTGCTATAATTAAAAGAAGGGTTATAGGATTTTCTCATGAATTTTCCAAACTTCTTGACGAGGAGGGACATGGCGTCGTTGCTTAGTTGCTGCTGTCTTGCTAGTGCTAGGTGAGCACTGTTTAGATGTCGTAGCAGCAAGAGCCTTTGTTGGTTGAGATGTTGATGGTCCAGCCTCAGATCTGGTCTCCAGCTCGAACTCCTAGGCTTTCATATTAGCAAACAGATCATGAAGCTCAAACTTGTTCAGATCTTTGGACTCTCTCATCGCCATAGTCTTGACGTCCCACTCTCTCGGCAGCGCTCTCACACCTTGAGAGCCAACTTTCTGTTGCTATATTCTTTTCCAAGACTGGTAAGCTCTATCACCACAGCACTGAATCTCTCATCAAACTCCACCATGGTTTCGCCTTCTCGCACCTTAATGGACTCATACTTCTGTTGTGCAACAATTAGCTTGTTCTCCTTAGTTTCATCATTTCCTTATCAAATCTGTGTTAACTTCTCCCAAATCACCTTGACAATGGCACATGTTTTAATCTTGCTGAACATATTCTTGTCCAGCGTCTTGTAAAGAATGTCCTTTGCCACGTTATCCATATTGGCCTTTTTCTTGTCCTCAGGTGTATACTCCATTCTTGTCTTTTCAATCCACTGAGAAGCACCAGTAGTAATTGCCATCACCGTATTAGCTTTCATTACTTTCATGGGTTCGTCTGTAATGACAAACCACATGTCATCGTCAGCTTGCATCCTGATCTTCCAGTCATCATACTCCTCCTTAGATAACATAGGAATCTTATTGTGATAAGACGATATTTTTCAAAAAAATATGCACAGAAGATAGTACTGTTCAATAGCTGAGATAGCGTGGCTCTGATACCAATTGATATGATCAAATAATAAATATATATATATATAATAAATAAATGGCTCTTAAAAGAAGGGCTTTATTCATAGGAAAATTTGGAGAGGGTTGACCAGTCCTTATCATCCGGTAATAACAGGATGATCCACAAGAAAGGTGGCAGGATTCGAACCTATGGCCGGTCGCCCCTGACCTACTGGGTTGGGTGGCCGGGTTAGCACCCCTCGTCGCCTCTGTACCCGAAAGAGATGCGCTGCAAATTTTTATTCATTTTACCATTTACTAACTCATGATCAGATCTTGGTAAATAACTATTTGCAACTTGACAATTTAAAACATAATGGATAGTTAAAATTAGCATAGGAGTTCAGAAGGGGGGTTGAATGAACTCTTATCGATTTTTTATTTCTCGAAACCTTAAAACTGTTTTTACAAGCCTTACTTAACTCAGATATGAGTGACAGATCTGAGGCTCTCAGTCCAAAGTTGTTCTCTCGATTAACAATTAATGTGCAAAAATAAACCGATTGAGCAGTGAATAGTTAAGAATAAATACGATACAAATAATGTAAAAGTGCAAGGGTCGAGAATTTGTTTTTGGAAGTTCGGATCTGAAGATCCTACGTCTCCCCTTCTTCCTTTTCAGGAAGGTTCCACTAGAAGATTTGGTGAACACGGCCTCTCTGTCTACACCCGATCACTGAGCCTTGCTCCAAGTGTACTCCTAGCAACTTCTACCACGCAGATACACTGCTAAGTTACAATCAACATAATTTTCGAACTGCTTCAAGAAGCACGTTCGTTACAGACTCAAATCTGAATATATAATGAACACGATATAGTTCAGTACTGTAAATATTCTGGTTTCTATACAATGAAACATGTTTACAAAAGTAAACCAGAAGATATCTCAAAGATTTATCTAATGAAAAATTGAACGAAAATGTTCTTCGAGATTGAACACTGGGACTTAGAGAATTTTTGATTGCTTGAATATTCCCAGAGAGTTTTGAGAGAGACACAAAATCACCGAGAGCAACGAAAGTAACCGTGAGATTCTTCATTTGAATTCTTGAGCTATATATACTTTCCCATATTCAACGGTCATTAATTAGACAGTAGACACAAACCATATTTGCATATCTTCATCGTATCAACGCATTAAATGCTACTATGCAAAAGGTTGTCTGTGCTTTTTAGAGCTGAGTTGACTTATATACCAAAGAAGATAAACATCGGTTGTACCAACTCTGCGTACTGTGCAACTATACTCAAAGTAGCTCTGATCTTGTCTCTTCAATTCGAATTGTCTAACAGGCTTTTTCTGCTTAAATCGTGATCGTTGATTTCTCTCAAATAGTCATCTGATAACATCTGAAGAGATTTGAAGCTTGCATCTGTTTTAACACTGAAATCTGAAATCTGATCTCTTCCCTTTTCGAAAATTCCCTTTGTGAACAGCTACAAGATATATCTATTTACTTGTATAGCCGTCACATCTGAAACATTCCCCTTTTTGATTTCTTTAACCAGTAACTCTGTGAGATCTGAATTCCTGGAAGTAACTGTTCTGATCTGAATTTTGTTCCCGAAATCTGACAAATACTGAAAATACTCTGAATAGATTGTGCTCAAAACTGAGTCCGTTCACATCTGATAAACTCGGATCTGAAATAAACCTTCTGAAAAAATATAACTGGATCTGTTACCGTAGCCTATGAATCAAATCTGATACTGAAAACTTGACCCGATACCTGAAATAACCCGAATACCCCAAATCTGATATACTCTTCAACTGATACAATCGAATCTGGGTTGCAAACCAATCTTAGTCTTATGTTCAGTTCTTAGCTATTTTTGTTATCACCAAAACTTATAAATTTTATCTTAACATTATCCATCTCCGAAAGTATTATGCCTAGGTCTTATCTTATTTACGCTTGTATGTATTATCTTACTTTCCCTTGTAAGTTTTATCTTACTTTTGCTTGTAAGACTTGTTTTATGGAATGAAAGATTTCTCTTCTCAAATGCCCTTCCTAACAACTCCTCGGGTGGCAGCCCCACCCGAGCACATAAGCCCAGTCTGCTCGGCAACTTAAAGCCCAATTCTCATTGGCACATCCTCGGGTGGCAGTCCCACCCGAGCACATAAGCCCTATCCGCTACATCCTCGGGTGGCAGCCCCACCCGAGCACATAAGCTTGATTCTCTCGACAACTTAAAACCCAATTCTTATTGGCAGATCCTCGGGTGATAGCCCCATCCGAGCACATAAATCCGATCCGCTCGGAACTTAAAGCCCAATTATCATTGGCACATCCATAGGTGACAGCCCCACCCGAGCACATAAGTCCGATTCGCTCGATAACTTAAAGCTCAATTCTCATTGGCACATCCTTGGGTGGCAGCCCCACCCGAGCACATAAGCCTGATCCACTCGACAACTTAAAACCCAATTCTTATTGATACATCCTCGGGTGACAGCCCCACCCGAGCACATATGTTCGATCTGCTCGGTAACTTAAAACCCAATTATCATTGGCACATCCTCGGTAGCAGCCCCACCCAAGCACGTAAGCCTGATCCGATCGGTAACTTAAAGCCCAATTCTCATTGGCACATCCTTGGTGGCAGCCCCACCCGAGCACGTAAGCCTGATCCGCTCGGCAACTTACAGCCCAATTCTCATTGGCACATTCTCGGGTGGCTGAAACGCCCTAATCTTACTTAAGAAATTTTCTAATAAATTTAATGAGGAAGTTTTTTTTTGAAACAGTAATCGCAAGATGAAAGCGCAAGCTGCTCAAAATCTGACAGCTTCGAGTCACTCGCTGCGTAAGATCTGGGAACAGTAAACAGATTTGGAGTAACAGCTTTGGGGAAAAACATTGAATCACATACACTGAATTTGTTTAAAATCTGTTATTCAACCACAATAATTCAAGCTAAGGTAATTTCAAAAATTGAAACAGCAACTGAATAAATCAGAAACTATTCTCTCTCAAAGCTGAAACTGAAAACTTAATTTAACGTTTTCTCATTATGACGCTGCAAAGTTTTCTCAATATGACGCTGCAAAAACGCCTGGTCACTGGGTGTGCGCCAACTGTCCGCTGCCAGCTCAGGAATCCAGCCCCTCAACCTTTGTCTCAACATCATCTGCACCACCTAAACGTAGTGAGTTTAGGGGCTCAACAAGTACAATACTGAATGATAATAAATAATACGTAATACAGGCACATGCATAAGATATTTGAACTCAAGTAAATTTTCTAAACTGAAGTACGTAAGAAAATCATATCAGCTTAAAACAGTTTGAGTACAAACTCATGCATAAAAATTCAGCTCGTAAATAAAAGACATTTTCTGTGAAATCTGTTTCCTGAATGTGGTCCCTCAAATCTCATGTTTCGCTTGATCAAGCTAATAGGTGTCATGGCACTAGTTTTGGTACATCTCCCCAATAATTATCTTGTTTCCATATCGTCAAGTTTGATATGTCTCATTGGAATATCTCCCGACTCTCATACCCATAATGTTGGTATATCTCCTCGGAATGTTTCCCGACTCTTATACCCGTAATATTACCACAATCAGTTCACGTCATTCAAAACATTTTATTTCTAGCTCAAACTTACTGTTCTCAAACTCAGTTCTCAACCTCATGCCTCAATAGTAAAAATATATTTTCTTAAAGCTACGTAAAAGCTGAAAAGGATGTTTAGTAAAAATATATTTTCTTAAAGCTACGTAAAAGCTGAAAATGATGTTTAAACTCAAACTTTTTCTCATCATAAAATTGTCTTGAAGATAAACCTTCAGTTTGAAAATTTTTCTCTTGATCGCAGGCTGCTCCTAGACTCAGACTGGACGTGCAGATCAGCTCGCACTGACCAGCTCGGAAGGCATACTCAGCTTACGGAAAATCTGTTCAGTATGCCCAGAACAGCTCGGGGATTCGATCCCATCGTGCACTAAAAATATCTCAGAGCACTCGATCAGCCTAGAGCACACAGTCCAGCTTTTCTGCCAGATCAGCTCAGGGCTTCGGAATAGGCCACGCGCTGAAACCAGCTCAGTGCGATCAGTTTACGGTGCACAAATCGGCTCTCAACCCATAACAGCTTAGGTACACTCCTCATGTGAGACCCGAAAGTCTTTGGCATAGACCAGATTTGGCTTGAACAGATCTGGGATGAATCAGATTTGAGCGTTGGTCAACGCGGGTCAACCGTATTCAGATCCTGTAATCAGATCTGGTAGTAGCACGTTATTATGGACGCACAGTTGGATATATTGCACGGGTAGCGAAACGATGCCGTTTGGGAGAAGTCGGATGTGAGTTGCGTTGTACGCTACGGAAGACTGGACCGGTGCGGTTCAGAGGTATGGATGTGACTTGTTGAAGTGCATCAGATCTGAGTGCTTTAGGAGGGACGCCGTTTAGTATTTCAGACTTGAGTTAGCGGGATGACGTGTATTAGTTGGGAGCGTGTTTCTGTGCGACGTCGTTTGGTTAAGTCCCACGTCTGTTTCGACGTAGTGTCCAGATCTGGAGTGGTATTCAGATTTGAGCTGGTTTCAGATGTGAACCCCGAGGTTTTCGGTGGCTGTTGTTCACCAGATTTGAGTTGTATTTAAGAGAGGACTTTGACCCTTCGTCCATTATTGTTCCCCAACACTTAGAATATTTCCCGTAAGATAACTCTGTCGCGATTCCCTAGCTACTGTTCATCGTAGCTCTTTTTCTCCGATTGCCGACAATAGGCAACTCCGATTGAAGTAAGAGTGGTAGCGCTGGACTCCTCTTGCTAAGACGCTTTGTTTGGTACCGCTTTTTGAAGCTTGCGTCAAGCTTGGAGAGGTTCGCGAAGACATATCCCTTTTGTAGTCTATTAGCATAAGCGCCGGATTAGTTCTGCCGTTCAAGTAGCTTGTTGGATAAGTGTTAGTTATACCCTTGCGCTTTGTTTAGAGCTGCTGGTTGAGCTAGAGTAGTAGAGCCGAGCTGGTGGAGCTCTTAGTTCCCAATTCGTGAGTTCTGTGTTATTGTCCCTGAGCCTGTGTTGTGTTCTTGGTTAACAGGTTTCAGATTTGGTTGCTCGGGACTTCGTTGCGGTAATTATAGCTCAGAACTGAGGTACGGATGTGAGCTTGTTTTACAGCGTTGAATTGGCATGGATTTTATGTGAGTTGCTGTGTTGAATTCTGTGTGCATTTGCTTGCTCCTGCTGTGTTGTTATTGCAAGCTGTTTCATTTCATACACGATCTGATCGGCGATCGGAGTTACGATGAAGTCACAGCGATTTATATCGTCATTTGGACTCGGGCCCGTTGGACCGGCCCAAGTCCAACTTTAAGTCTATATATGTCTAGACTTAATTGAGAGACTTAAGCATTATTCATTAATCACTAAACCTAACCCTACACTAAAGCACGCCGCCTCCCTCCTCACTCTCCAAGCGCCGCCGCCGCCGCCCGCCGCCGTTCGTCGCCGGAATTTCGTTCCGGCCAGTTCGACGTGGAGAATCCGATCGTGCTGATCTCGTCAGGACTTCTAGTGCAGTCTGACGAAGGAGCCTCGAGTCTGGTCGTGGACCGGATTGACGAATCTACCGCAATCAACCGAGAAGCGCCGGGTTCTTGAAACACCGGTTGGAGCCAGGCACAAGTGCCAGACAGGTAACTCGTCAAACACCCTATGTATGTTGATACATATGATTGTTTGATTACTCGTATTGATCGCATCCCGGTCAAATTTTTGTTCTTCCGCTGCCTGCCGGGGTGCGGATCCGGATCCTGTCCAACACGTACTGGGTTTGACTCCATGTCCCTCTTGGGCTTGTTTTGGTTGGTTGCCTGTTTGTGGTCCAGGTTTCTCAGCTGGTCGTGTGACTCAGCGGGAGGTGCCCCAGGAGGTGGATAGAGTGTCCCAGTTAGCGTATAGCATATATGTATCTATACTAGCAGCCGAGGGATGCCATGTGCTCTGTTGCATCCAGTTTTATTATGTTGTTCTTGTATTTGATACATGCTATACTGTTTTACTGTGTTATTTTAACTGGGATATTTTGAGTATTGCAGTATTTTAAATTATGTTATCTTTCAGTCAGGCCAAAAGAGAAAATTTTAACCACCTTTTAGTTGCTTCCGCTATTGTTTTGCGTGGTTTATCTCTGAGTTGAACATGAGGCCTGACATTTTTTGGATCAGAGCTTAAGTTGGGATAAGCTCAATTCTTTTGATCACACTTTAGTCTAGGCACAGTGTTGCTTGTTGCATGTGCATCACTATGTGATTTAATTGTTATGTGATATATTCGTTGCTGTGTGACCTTACCCTCTTATTGCCATTGTAGATGCCGCCTAGACGTAGGGGTAGAGGTATAGGGCAGTTTCAAGAGGAATCCGAGGGTCAGAACGAGGAGGTGCGGCGTAGTGGACCTTTTCGTAGACGTGAAAGTCAGATTGAGGTAGATGAGCTGGCAGCCCGTGTGGACGACATGGAACTTGTGATGGCAAGGTTTCAGCGGATGAACCTCAGACGTTTAACGGTGATGAGCCTAGTTCCGATGCTAAGGTACGACGACGAGTGTAGGTTGAGCTTGGCTACGTTCCAGTTGAGAAGGAGTGCTGAGCGTTGGTGGAGAGGTGCTTCTCGAGCGCTAGTGGATACTGGTGTAGGGATTTCGTGGAATAGTTTTTGTACTGCCTTTCGATAGGAGTACATCCCTGAGTCCTATGTTAACGCCAGGAACGTGAGTTTGATAACCTGGTGCGGGGACTATGTCCGTGGGAGAGTATGTGCAAAGATTTTCTTCTCTTCTTGCTTATGTTCCGCACGTTTCTGGCCGAGAGAGGGCGAAGAGGAATAAGTTCTTGGAGGGACTGAATAAGAAGTTGTATTCTTTGGTGTTGGCGGGTTCACCGACAAGCTATGCGGATGCGGTGGACAAGGCTATGGATATCGAGGAAGGACTGTAGAACCGTAGGTCTCGTGTTAGGCCGCAAGTGGTGCAAGGTAACCGTCCCGTGGTTTCGGGGGTGCAACCTACCCAGTCTGTGCAGTCATCCCAGTCACCCCAGCAGCAGACAACCCAACATTCTGGACACCAGAGGTTTAGATCCCGTGGTCATCAGTTCAAGAAGAAGTCAGGTTCTATTCTTCTGGCTCGGGTAGTTCGAGCAGCGATAGTCCCAAGGTTGAGTTTTGTGACCAGTGTGGAGGAAAGCATCCTACAGCGCAGTGTGTAGGTGTGCAGGGTTTGTGTAACATCTGTGGACAGTATGGACACTTTGCGAGAGTGTGTCCTTTGGCAGGATCTCAGCATACTGTCGCCCCACCGCAGGGTCGTTCAGGGGGATCTGGTAGAGGTCGTTCTTTTCCATTTCAGCAGCAGAGGATGGGAGAGCCTCAATTTAGGTCGTTTCAGCAGCCTGGTCCTTCATGTTTTGGACAGTCTTCTCATCCTTAGTTCTTAGGACCCCAGTTTTCCCAAGTGAATGCCATGACGAGGGAGCAAGCGGAGGGCACTCCAGGAGGAGGAGTGATCGCAGGTACATGCTTTGTTTTTTATTTTCCTGCGTGTGTATTATTTGATACAGGAGCATCACATTCGTTTATTGCTGATGCATTTGTTGTTGAGCATGGTTTGCATACCACTACTTTGTGTGATGTTGTGTCTGTTGCGACTCCTGCCGGGTACCAGGATTCTTGTGTTGGAGGACGAGCGGGTAACTCCCGTATGCCTCACCTCCCTGCTGGGATATGTTAGCCACTATGAGCGGAGTGGGTAGCTCTCACATCTCATGAGTTGGGCAACAGCAGGTTGAGCTATGTTCTGCATCTGGTACCGTGTGCTGAGATGAGTGGGTAGCCCCATATGCTCACACATCGTGGCCACCATTGTTCAGTTGATTCGATTCGTTGTTGAGCAGCTGTTGAGATTCCTTTGGCTCCCTACTTTCGGTTGTAGCCTTGTTCTCATGCATAGCATTTGTATTTTATCTGTTGCTATTTAACTACTGTTTTTCAGTTGCTCTCCGTACTGGGGTTTGACTCCATGTCCCTCTTGGGCTTGGTTTGGTTGGTTGCCTGTTTGTGGTCCAGGTTTCTCAGCTGGTCGTGGACTCAGCGGGAGGTGCCCCAGGAGGTGGATAGAGTGTCCCAGTTAGCGTATAGCATATATGTATCTATACTAGTAGCCGGGGGATGCCATGTGCTCTGTTGCATCCAGTTTTATTATGTTGTTCTTGTATTTGATACATGCTATACTGTTTTACTGTGTTATTTTAACTGGGTATATTTTGAGTATTGCTAGTATTTTAAATTATGTTATCTTTCAGTCAGGCC
>KV010362.1:4926-15159 GCA_001598015.1 Dorcoceras hygrometricum | reverse complement strand
ATTGAGTCGGCAAACGGGTCAAAGTGAGGCGCCTATCATGTAGAGTCTAAATGACGTTTCGAGTAGTGAGCGCCTGTCGCAGCAATACCCCGTGACCACTATGATGTCTCTATTTTGTTATGATACACTTTTCAGATATTGATTTTTAGCATGTCATGTTCCGTACTATTACTCAGTCTGATTTTTAAATAGTATGGAGGATTTAATGTTTTAAGATATTTAATTTATTTACGTTTTAAAGTGATGGTTTAGAAAACGTTTTAAAAGGTAACGAGTCTTACTTTTAGTTTAATTATTCCGCACACGATTTAAAAAAAACAATTTCTAGAGTACGGTTCATTTCAAGTGGTCACCGAATGTGTGAGAGAATGGGAATTACCCGGCCGCTCGATCGCACCTGGTACCATGCACACTACAGAACAGGAATGCCGTAGTTCATGTGAGATAATGGAAGCTACCCAGTCGCTCAACCACACGAAGTACTGGAACGAGGCTGGAATAGAGGGCCATAGGGCATGTGAGAGAATGCGAGCTACCGAGCCGCTCAATCACAAGCATCATGATAACACGGGTTAGCTCAACAGCAAGAGACAACAAAGCATAGGTTCCACAGCGGGCTACTAGCAAAGAATCACAAGGAAAGAGCGTATCGACATGCCATGCGCGTATGCATAAGAACAACTTGCAAGATACCACACAACAGAACAGATGCAAGCAATAACATAGAGTCAACAACATACACACTGCTCAACATAACAGCACACGCTCAATCATATACAAGTCTATCTCAAAGTGATAATATTAAGCTCACATCCGTACCTTAGATTTTGCTACAGTTACCACAACAGTGGTCCCGAACAACGCAGATCTGCAACCTGCTTAACCAAACAACAACCAGCTCAGGGACAGCTAGCACAAAAACAAGAACTAGGTACTACCAGCTCAGCCCAGCTCTATTCTACCCTCAACCATGATAAATGGTTCTAAACGAATCATAGGGTAGAATCTAACACCTACGCAAAAGCACTGCCTGAACGAAAGAAACAGCTGGCTAAGGACACGAACTGACAGTACACTGAGAGTACTTCGCGCTCACTCTTCCAGCTAACCACAACATCCAAAAGTGGTATAGGAAGAAGGATCTTGGAGAGAGAAACCCAACTCTACCTGCCTTGCTCCAAACTACGCTGTCTACCATCGGGAATCAGAGAAGATAAGGTTCGGTGAACAGTAAGGGTTTCATGAGTGGCTAAGGTTTGCTCTCGAGAGATATACGCAAAGTGTAGGAAAATAAATGATGTTTCCACGGTCAAAGTCCACTATTTATATAACTTAAGTCTCCTGCGATCTGGTGAACAGTAGCCGCTGACCAGCTCGGGGTCCAAGATGGTACCAACTCAGGCATAAACCAGCATGATGCCTTCTCTCCCAGCTGGTATACGTCATCCAGCTTGCACTTTTAGAACAACACACAACCGACCTGATATCCCAACATAGTACACGGATACACAGTAGCAACAACTCACAACCGTAGATGGGATTATGCTTTAACCAGCTCAAGCATACATAAGAAAGCTCGCATACATCTAGCTCTTGCCTAAGCTGGAAACCATAAACTGTACCGGTCTACATCAAAACTACGAATAGGATCGGTCCAGATAGTACTACCAGCTTGCGTCTAAGCTGGTATCGCTAAACGAATTCGCATAGTACTCCATCTCGGGAAAACCAGAATAGTTATACTACTACTACCAGCTTGCGGACATCAGCGCATTCAGCTGGTCAATCTAGCTTAGGACCAGATCTCCAACATAGCTTGTAAACTCATAAAAACTTTCTCTTATACAACGACAATCCCCAAGCTGGTATCTGCAACATCATTACCTCCAAAACAGATCACACTGTGAATCTTGTCTTACGCTAAACAAACCAGTCTAGCTCGAAGCTGGTATACCCCAGACCAGATCGCGCCCGATTTGGTCTACGACAATACCAGATTAATTACCTCAGTTAATCTCTAATTTTTCGGGCCTCACATCTCTCCCCCACTGAAAATGATTTTGTCCTCGAAATCAAACACCAAACTATAGAACTCATCAAACATCAGTACCACAGAAAACACCTGATACTGAACACACACAACAAGTACCAAAACTCACGAAACAACTATTAAACAAGAGTTCAAGATAACTGGGACAACAACATCCAGATATCTAACTATGAGAGCTAGTAAGATGCATACTGTAACAAATGAGGCCACTCACGCTTCATCTTCTCCTCTAACTCCCTCATAGCTTCTTCTCTGTCATGCTTGCTCCATCGGACCATCACCAAAGGAATGGTCTTGTTCCTAAGCTGCTTCTCCTTCCTGTCAAAAATCTGCAAGGGATACTCAACATAACTCAGTGTTTGATCAAGCTCCACCTCGTCAGTTTGTAGCACATGAGATGGATCCGGCTCATACTTCCTCAACATAGACACATGAGCTCGTGTGGCAACAACAAACGATAAGCCAAAGGGCCGATCCTCTCAACAATTTCATAAGGTCAAACATAACGAGGAGCTAACTTTCCATTGAGTCCAAATCTCATAGCACTTCTGAAAGGATAAACTTTTAAGATCACTCGATCACCTACCTGAAATTCTAAAGCCCTACGCCTCCGGTTGCATAGCTAGCTTGACAATGTTGAGATGCTTTCATATGCTGTCGAATCATATCAACCCGATCCGTCATCTGCTACACAAATTTAGGTGAATACAGCTGCTTATCCCCCACTTTCTCCCAACAGATAGGCGATCTTCACTTCCTACCGTACAAAACTTCAAACGGTGCCATTCCAATCGTTACCTGGTAGCTGTTATTGTACGAAAATTCCACCAGTGACAATGAATCCTGCCAGTTACCATTGAAATCCATTACAACAGCTCGCAGCATGTCCTCCAAGGTCTAAATAGTTCTCTCTGATTGACCGTCCGTTTGGGGATGATAGTATGTACTCATTGCCAATCTGGTGCCCAAAGCTGCTTGTAAAATCTTCCAAAATCTGGACGTGAACCTTGGATCTCTGTCTGAAACTATGGATACAGGCACTCAATGTAGTCGAACTACAAAATTTATGTACAGTCGCTCCATTTTCTTCAAAGAATTCATCATATTGTAGGGAATGAAGTGAGCTGATTTCGAAAGCCTGTGAATTACCACCCAAACAACATCACATCCTCAGCTAGAACGAGACAAATGGGTCACATAATCCATGGCTACATGCTCCCAATTCTATTGGGGCACCTCTAAACTCTGCAACATGCCACCATGTCTCATTCTCACCTCCTACACCTATTGACAATTTAGGCAACGAGCCACAAAATCAGCAACATATTTCTTCAAATCTGCCCACCAAATAGTGCGGTTTCAAGGCGTGGTACACCTTCCTCGCACCAGGGTGGACACTATGGCGGCTGCAGTGGGCTTACCTTAAGATCATTTCCCTCAAATCGATCAGGTAGGAACTACTAACCTGCCCCGAAACTTCAAACATCCATCAGAGGTAACAGAATAATCCTCCAGTTGACCTGCTTGAGTCTTCAGCTTCATCTTCAGCTCGTGAATATATGGGTCAATTTTCTGGGCTGACCTGATGTCCGAAACGACTTGTGGCTTGACTTGAAATGAAGAAACCACGAAGTAATCATCACCTGGGTAGAAACGCCAACCAGTAGTGCTCAAATGCTCATGGACTTTTGACATATTCAACGATGCAAGCATCGACACTTGAGCTTTTCTGCTAAGGGCATCAACAACTACATTCACCTTCCCAGACTGATGTTGTATCTCGCAGTCGAAGCCTTTAAGCAGCTCCATCCACATGCGCTGCCTCATGTTCAAGTCAGACTGTGAGAAGAAGTATTGAAGACTCTTGTGGTGCGTGTACACCACAAACTGCTCGTCATAAAGATAGTGGCGCCAAATCATCAAGGCAAAAACAACGGCTGCTAACTCCAAGTCATGAACCGAGTATCGAGTCTCATGAGGTTTCAAATTTCGAGAAGCATAAGCAATGACTAGACCATTCCAAATCAATACACAACCAAGTCCATTAAGAGATGCATCTGAACAGACCACCAAACCTCCTGAACCTGAAGGCAAAGCTAACACTGGCGCTGTATTTAGCCTCTCTTTAAGCAGTTGAAAGCTATTCTCGCACTCCTCCATCCAAACAAATCTCTTATCCTTCTGGGTCAGCTGCGTCATAGTCTTAGCTACACTAGAAAATCCCTCGATGATGCGTTGGTAATAGCTAGCCAATCCCAAAAAGCTACGAATCTCTGAGACGTTCTTGGTACGATCCCAGTTCACAACAGTCTCTACCTTACCGGGAACAGATATTCCTTGAGCCGAGATGACATGACCCAGAAAAACCACTTTATCCAACCAAAACTCGCATTTGCAGAACTTGGCATACAGCTGCGAGTCTCGAAGAGTTTGGAGAACCAGCCTTAAGTGCTCTTTATGCTGCATGGGAGTTTTCCAATAGACCAAAATGTCGTCTATGAATACAATCATGAACTGATCTATGGACTCTCTAAAGACTCGATTCATTAAATCCATGAAAACTACAGGGGCATTAGTCAAACCAAACGGCATAACCATAAACTCATAATGCCCATACCTCGTTCGAAATGCAGTTTTCGCAACGTATTCCTCTCGAATTCGCAACTGATGATACCCTGAATGCAGATCGATCTTCGAATACATGGCTGAACCTTGAAGCTGATCAAACAAATCATCGATCCTTGACAACGGGTATTTATTCTTCACGATAGCTTTGTTTAGTTGTCGAAAAAATTGATACACATCCTCATCGAGCCATCCTTCTTCTTTACAAAAAAATCGGAGCTCCCCACGGTGACACGCTCGGTCGAATAAATCCCTTCTGCAATAAATCGCTCATCTGCACCTTCAGCTCTCTCAACTCGGCTGGTGTTAAGCGTACAGGGTTCGTGAGATAGGAGTTGTACCCGACACCAACTCAATGCTGAAGTCGATCTCCCTTCTCGGAGGGAAACCAGGAATCTGCTCAGGGAACACATCAGGAAAATATCGAACAACGGGGATGTCGCTAAGCTCTAGACACGACTTTGAGGATGCGTCGAAAGCATAAGTCATGAATCCTGAATTCTCTAACGACAGTAGTCCAAACATATCCATAGTCGAGATCAGTGGAATCTTCTATTGGGAGTCATGGCCATAGAAATTCCACTTCTCACCAGACTGGGGTAAAAACGCACAACTCCATGGAAACAATCCATAGTGGCCCTAAAACTAGACAACACATCCATTCCCATTATGCAATGAAAAACCCACATAACTAACCGGATCAAGTTGGCTACCAGCACTTTCTCGCCAAACTTAAGTACACAATTCAGCACAATTTCTTGGGATAACAAGCCCACACCGGCATGAGTCACAATAGAGAGAACATCACGAAATAGAACGGTACGCAACCCGTACCTATCAATGAATGCATCAGATACTCCAGTGAAAAATGACACATGTTCTGGAAAATAAAAAACAATACAAGTACCTGCGATCACTCCTCCAGGAGTGTCCTTTGCTTTCTCCCTTGTCATGGCATTCACTTGGGCCTGTTGAGGCCCTGAGAAATGAGGCTGGGACGACCCTCCAAAACGTGAAGGATCAGGCTGCTGGAATGGCCTGTGCTGAGATTCTCCCATCCTCTGCTGCTGAACAGGAAAAGATCGACCTCAAGGTGATCCGCCAGAACGACCCTGAGGTGGGGCAACGATATGTTGGGATACAGCCAAGGGACACACTCTCGAAAAGTGTCCATACTGCCCGTTATTGCAAACACCATGAACTTCTATACATTGCTTCAACGAGTGTCTTCCATCGCACTGCCCATATGAAGTAGATCTGGTACTATTACTACTTGAACTACCCGAACCAAAAGAACTAGAACCTGACTTATTCTTAAAATTGTCCACAGGGCCTGAACCGGTGACGTCCAGAAGGCTGGGATGACTGTTGGGGTGCTGGGATGTCTTTGAAGGTTGGGAATACTATGCCCCTTGAACCCCGGGACTGGTATTTTGAGAAGCCTATGGCCGAACCCGAGACTTTCGATTCTGCAAACCTTCCTCAATGTCTATAGCCTTGTCCACCGTGTCGGCATAGTTAGAAGGTGAACTATCCAACACCAACGAATAAATATCCTCGTCAGCCCTTCTGAAACCTTTTTCTCTTCGCTCTCTCACGACCAGACACATGAGGAACATAAGCCAGGGGAGAAGGAAACCTTCTAGTGTACTCCCCCACTGACATGGTTCCCTGAACCAAGTTATCAAACCCTCGTTCCCTGGCATTAACGTAAGACTCCGGAATGTACTACTGCCTGAACGCTGTCCAAAAAGTTCTCCAAGATATCCCCACACCAGTCTCTTCCAGAGATCGTGATGCACCTCTCCACCAGTGCTCTGCATTCTTTCTCAGTTGGAAGGTAGCTAAGCTCAGTCTACGTTCGTCATCATACCGAACTCGGTCAAACAGCCCTTGATGTGCTCCAACTAGGATTCAGCATCGGAGCTAGACTCATCACCATTGAACGTTTGAGGATTCATCCTCTGAAACCTTTCCTTGATCAACTCCATCTCATCTACATGGTTTGCTAGCAAGTCAACCTCATCATCCACTTGTCTCACGCGCCTATGGACAGGGATACTACAAGCAACCTCATCGTTCTGAGCCTCAGACTCTATCGGGAACCTGCCTCCTAGCTCTACCCCTACCTCTAGGCGGAATCTACAAAACACTAAGGTGATAAGATCACACAGCAAATATAACACATATTCAAGCACACGCAACAAGAAACACAATGCCTAGACTCAAGTATGATCAACAGAAATTGAGCTTATCCCAGTTTAAGCTCTGATACGAAAAATGTCAGGCCCGGTGCACAAACAGAGATAAAACCCGCAAATCACAACTACGGAAACTTTAAAAAGTGGCTAAAATTTTTCTCTTTGGCCTGACTAGGAAAATCATATTTCAAAAATACGCATATACTCAAAATACAGATTTTACAACAAACCAAAAGCTGAAACAACAGCTGCAAGTAAAACAAGTACGAAGCATCCAAATCAAACAGAATTTCAAATCTTGATACAACAGCCGCACGGGGCATTCCCCGACGACAAACTCCAATACATATATAAAATATATACATATCTGGGACACTCTAATCAACCTCTGGGGGCACCACCAACTGAATCACCTCCACGACCAGCTGAATAACCTGGAATACCTGAATGGCTCACAACAAACCAAACTGGCCCAAAGGTACAGGGGTCAAAACCAAGTACAGAGAGCAACATAATACAATAAGTAGATAAAACGAGATATAAATGATATGCGATGCATGAGAACATAAAAGATCAAAGGATCCCAAAGGAACTGTACCTAGCTGGTCACCAGAACAGGAGTGGTCACGAACGTGTGAGAGAATGGGAGTTACCGGGGTGCTCGATCACACATGGTACCAGACACAATACAGAACAGGAATGGCCACAGTTCATGTGAGAGAGTGGGAGCTACCTAGTCGCTCAACCACAAGAAGTGCTGGAACGAGGCTGGACAGGCCTTAGGGCATGTGAGAGAACGGGATCTACCAAGCCGCTCAATCACACGCATCCTGATAACACGGGTTAGCTCAACAGCAAGAGACAACAAAGCATAGGTTCTCACAACGGGCTGCTAGCAAAGGATCACAAAGGAAAGAGCGTATCGACATGCCATGCGTGTATGCATCAGACCAATTTCAAAGATACCACACAATAGAACAGATGCAAGCAATAACATAGAGTCAACAACATACACACTTCTCAACATAACAACACACACTCAATTATATACAAGTCTATCTCAAAGTTGTAAATATAAGCTCACATCCGTACCTTAGCTTCTGTGCTACAATTACCACAAAAAGGGTCCTGAACAATGCAGATCTGCAACCTTCTTAACCAAACAAGAACCAGCTCAGGGACAGCTAGCACAAAAAGCTAAACTGGGAGCTACCAGCTCAGCCCAGCTCTATCCTGCACTAAACCATGATAAATGGTTCTAAAAGAAGTGTAGGGTAGAATCTAACACGTACTCGAAAGCACTGCCTCAAAGAGAGAACCAGCTGGCTAAGAACACGAACCGACATTACACTGAGAGTACTTCGCGCCCACTCTTCCATCTAACCATAACCTCCAAAAGTGGTATAGGAAGAAGAGTCTTGGGGAGAGGAACCCAACGCTACCAGCCTTGCTCCAATCTGCGTTGTCTACCACCGGGAATCGGAGAAGATAAGGTTCGGTGAATTGTAAGGGTTTCACGAGTGGCTAAGGTTTGCTCTCAAGAGATATACACTAAGTGTTGGAAACTAAATGGCGTGTCCATGGTCAAAGTCCACTTTTTATATAACTTAAGTCTCTCGCAATCTGGTGTACAGTATCCATCGACCAGCTCGGGGTCGAAGCTCGTACAATCTCAGGCATAAACCAGCACGCTGCCTTCTCTCCCAGCTGGTATACGTCATTCAGCTTGCAATTATAGAACAGCACACATCCGACCTGATATCCCAACATAGTACACATGGTACATTGTAACAACAGCTCACAACCGTAGATGACATTATGCTTTAACCAGCTCATGCGTACATAAACCATCTCGCATACATCCTGCTCTTTCCTAAGCTGGAAACCTCAAACCGTATCGGTCCACACAAAAACTACGAATCGGACCGGTCCTGTAACGCCCAGAAATCCTAATTACGTTGAATTGAATGCATGACTAGGGGGAAAACCTTATGTTAGCATGATTTGCATGTTAATGTATGTGATTATATGATGATTTTATGCATTGTTTTGTGCATATAACTTTATGGTACGGTTTGAGACCGGTAAGCGGGGACGAGTCCGGAGACGACCAAATCGAAAATATTTTAATGTCTTAGCCCTTAGACATATTTTAAAGCAAAATATTTTTATTTTATGCACCATTTCCAAAAAAATAAGATTTTATGCACGATTACCGAGGGGGCCCGTTTTTCGCCTATACGGGCTATTTTTATGACTTTTACTACACTTTTAAATTTGGGAGCTTGGTTGTACTGATTAGTCCTCACGACTCGAAACGTCATTGAGACTCTACGTGATAGGCATCTCACTTTGACCCGTTTGCCGACTCACTTGGGGTCATAAGGCGTCGGGATTGGGTGAGACCCCGATGCATGTAGGAGTCGATGCATCGTTGTCGAGGATTCACCGCTCGCAGACATGCGTGGATATCCTATGCTATCTGAGGAGATAATATTGTATAAATCTCTGGCCAGAGTACTAGAAGTGTTTTAGGTAAATGTGTTTACCTAGTTACACTCGCGATGTCACTATTTGATCTCCAAGATGTATGCATAGCTATCGGATCTATAGCGACTCTCGATTTACCAATGGTCGTTGATCTGATCGGGATATATGGATGGAAAGGACCGTACGATTAGGATTTCTGGGCGTTACAGGACCATGATCGTACTTTATCGTAAAATCATATTCTAGGATTTCTGTACTTTATTCGGGTCCATGATCGCTTGATTGGGCTCCGTGTACCCACTAAAGAAACCTGTTTTCTCGATTTCATTAGAGGGTGGTGAAATCGTTAAAATAGTGGGAGGGTAATTCATAAAACTAAATGACCATGTTTTATGTCTTAGCGTTTATTTTTATATAGTCAGTAATGCATGTATGTTTTCTTTTCAGTATAACGGCTATAAAAATGGTTTCGATGAAAAACCCGCTTGCTGCTATACTGGATAGCAACAGGTTCACTGGTCTTAACTATCAAGACTGGCTCCGCAACCTTAATCTTGTACTGGCTTCAAAGAAGCTTCTCTATACGATAGAGAAGTCTCCTCCGGAGGAAACCCCTGCCGATATCAGCCCTGAGGAGCTGATTACGCTTAACCAATGGCGTGACGACGAGGTTAAAGCTCGATGCTATGTGATGGCATCGATGTCCAATGAAATGCAACGGCGCTTTGAGAAGACAAAGTATGCCTCTGCCATACTTTTTCATCTCAAGGAACTGTACGGGAGAACTCTCGACATGAGAGGTTCACGGCTGTCAAGGAGCTGATGACGAGCCGCGATGCGCGATGGACTTCGGTCCGCGAGCATGGG
>KV010359.1:6639-19078 GCA_001598015.1 Dorcoceras hygrometricum | reverse complement strand
CCCTCGGGCCGTCCGGGACAGGCCCGAAAATCCAAGGAGTCGAAAAACAACGTCGCAACGCCGCCTTGGGTACGCCGGCGTGCGGCCGCTACAGTACCTGCGTTCGGCCTCTACAGTGTCTGCGTGTGGCCACTACAGTGCCCTCGTGCGGCCGCTACAGTGCCCCCGTGCGGCCGCTACAGTACCCCCGTGCGGCTGCTACAGTACCGGCGACCAAAAAAATTTTTTTTTTTGTTTTGATTTTTGAAAAATCGAAATCTGATGCAATAAGGCACAAACATATATTGAAGGATCCGAGCCTTGGCTCTGATACCACTGTTGGCATACAATGGCGGATCCGGATCCCGTTTCCCGGGGGCGCAGCGGAAGTAAAAAGTTTCCCCGAGAAACGTTCAATGCATTAAAAACAATCAATAAACATTCATAGGGCATTTATCGAATTGCTACCTTGCTGGCGTCTAGGCGCCTAGCTCCGACCAGTTTCACGAGGAAATCGGCACTTCAAACGGTAGGCGGTGGTAGATCGTCAATCAGGTCCACGACCAGAAACAATCTTCCTCCATCAATCTGCACTAGAAGATCTGACGGATTTTAGCACGAAAGGATTCTCCTCGTCGCGGTCACGCGAAAAATCGGGCGACGGCGGCGGCGGCCGGCGGCGATGGGCGGTCGTCGGCGGCGTGAGGCGTGTGGGAGAGGGTGGGCGGCTATGAGAGCTAGGTTGTATCTTGTGTGTGTGTCTCATGGTAGCCCTAGGTCTAATTAAATAAGTGATGGGCTTGAACCGGCCCAATGGACCTGGGGCGGGCCAGTCCAATATATGAACATTCAGTTCAACCGCATCACCGTGGCTTCATCATAACTCCGATCGACGATCAGATCGGATAGATCGACTCAGTTTCCAAAACTGACTATTATGATGCGAAAAGAAATTTCAGACCACCTAGACCAAAATGACAGTTATGCCCCTCAACTTTTGGGAAATCGTAATTTGACCTCTGTTGACCTTTAGGAAGTCGCACTCCCTAAAATCCTCCTCCTATGCTCAATGCATTGAGCTCAGTTTCCATGCGGGAATCGTGAATCCAGTACTCGTGTGACCCTAAATGGTTCAGGGATACAGCTAGCCGTGGGCCCACAACCATTGTGGCTCCGAAATCACAATTTTGGACTTGCCCAATGGATCATGGTAAAGCGCCTAGCAACATCACGCCATGATCCCCTAGGTATCACTGATAGTGCCTACAAGAACCAGTTGGTCGTGGTTAGCGCACAGTACGGTCCTTTCAACACATATATCCCGATCAGATCAACGACCATTGGTAAATCGAGAGTCGCTAGAGATCCGATAGCTATGCATACATCTTGGAGATCGAATAGTGACATCGCGAGTGTTACTAGGCAAACCCATTTACCTAAAACACATCCAGTACTCTGGCCAGAGATTTATACACTATTATCCCCTCAGATAGCATATGATATCCACGCATGAGAGGGAGCGGTGAATCCTCGACAACGAAGCATCGACTCCTACATGCATCGGGACCTTACCCAATCCCGCCGCCTAATGACCCCAAGTGAGTCGGAAAACGGGTCAAAGTGAGGCGCCTATCATGTAGAGTCTCAATGACGTTTCGAGTAGTGAGGACTAATCAGTACAACCAAGACCTCGGACTTATCCACTCGACAAATGGTAACCACTTGGAAAGTCCGAATGAGGGTAGTTCGATAGATCACCAGGTCACTATCCATCTGCATGCTCAGAACATCACAATGTTCCCTACCAATGAAACTTGGTACTTCACATCGCAGACGCTAGTCTCAAGCTCGGGCGGCCTTATCCTCATTTTGACGGTCCAATCGACTAGGAATGAATTCAGAATGCACAGTGACTATTAGATGTGTTTCATGATAGCCATCATATCCACTATCACATCTAACATACACTATGGTGCATTCTAGGTCTTTATCCAACACAATTGTTAACATCATATAACACAATGAAAATAAAGAACGCCATAAAGAAATGCGAATAACATATATAAAGACTGTCATATACAAGAGTCAATAAAAACCCACACGCCACAAGTTGGCTAGTTGGGCATCTACTCTAACAGGGAACAGACCCGCATGTCCGACTTGTAAGAAGAATCATTCGGGGCCAGTGTCGTTTTGGCCAGAATGTGTGTTATAAATGTGGCCAGCCAGGTCACATAATCAAGACATGTCCTCAGACCAAGCAACTCATCACCAGTAGAGCTTATGTGATGATATCTGATCAAGCTCAACCAAATCCTTCGGTTGTTACAGGTAAAATTGTTGTTGCCAGTATGCCTACCTTAGCTTTGCTAGATTCTGGTGCAAAGAATTCTTTCATATCAGTGAATTTTGCTAAGAAATTATCATATCAACCAGAAGTATTAGAAATAGGGTATTGCATGAACATTCCCTCGGGAGATAGTTTATTTACTAATAATGTTTTTCGCAATGTAGAACTTAAACTGCAGGGGAATATTGTTTATGCAGATCTGATAGTACTACCCCTGATAGAATTCGATTTAATATTGGGAATAGATTGGTTGACTAAGTATGGAACAATTATAGATTTTAAACAAAGAACTGTTGAGGTTAAACCACCCAACGAGAACTCATTTTTGTTTCAAGCTGGTAGACGTGATAGAATTCCTAAGTTGATATCAGCTTTGAAAGCTTAGAAATACTTAAAGAAGGTATATCAAGGATTTCTAGTTAGTGCTTTATCAATAGTGGAAAATAAGAAAATAAAATTTGAAGACGTTGAAGTAAGACGTCTTTCCAGATGATATTTTCGGTTTACCGCCAGATCGAATTGGAATTCACTATTGATTTAGTACCCGAAGCTGCTCCAATTTCTAAGCCTCCTTACAGACTTGCTCATAAGGAGATGAAGGAATTGAAAGACCAGATCCAAGATTTATTTGATAAAGGTTTTATCCGCCTAGTACATCGCCGTGGGGAGCTCCAGTTTTATTCGTTAAAAAGAAGGACGGGAGTATGCGTCTTTGTATAGATTATAGGGAGTTAAATAAGTTAATTGTTAAGAATAAATATCCACTCCCTATAATAGATGATTTATTTGATCTGCTTAAAGGAGCTGCTATATTTTCGAAGATTGATCTCAGATCTGGTATCACCAACTTAGAGTGAATGACGCAGATGTGTATAAAACAGCCTTTAGAACACGTTATGGCCATTATGAATTCTTAGTAATGCCGTTTGGGTTAACTAATGCGCCTTCTGTATTTATGGATTTAATGAATAGAGTTTTTTCAACATTTCTAGATAGATTCGTAATTAAAGTATAACTGGTCTCAAGAATGCCAGTTCAGCTTTGAGAGGTTAAATGAGGCATTGATATAAGCCCCTGTTTTGACATTGCCATAGGAAAAAGGGAATTTTACGATTTACACGGATGCGTCAAAGATAGGATTGTGTGCTGTTTTGATGCAATATAAGAGAGTGATTTCTTATGCTTCCGGACAGCTGAAGATTCATGAGAAGAATTACCCTACGCATGATCTGGAGTTAGCAGCAGTAGTTTTTGCATTAAAGATTTGGAGGCACTATCTTTGCGGTGAGAAATGCGAGATTTTTACTGATCACAAAAGTCTTAAGTATTTCTTTACCCAGAAAGAGCTTAACATGAGGCAAAGAAGATGGCTCGAACGGGTTAAAGATTATGATTGTGTGATTAGTTACCACCCAGGTAAAACCAACGTAGTACCTGATGTATTAAGTAGAAGAGCTGTTGGTTTAGCTTAGGTCTCAGTTCAGATTCCATTAGCGAGAGAGATCAACAGATTTGAACTGGGAATACTTACGACAGAGAATGCCTCTAAGTTAGCTGTTCTTACGATCCAATCTACGTTGAAAGATCAGATTAGAGATGGTCAAGCAAGGGATGATCAATTACAGAAGTGGAAGAAACAAGATGAAGAAAGAGGTGGAAATCTTTATACGACAGTTGAAGGAATTGTGAAATACTAGGACAGATTATGGGGATAATTTGCGCAATGAGATTATGAATGAAGCCCATAATACTCCATCTTCAATTCACCCAGGAGGAACGAAAATGTATAAAGATTTGCAACATCTATTTTGGTGGCCAGGAATGAAACGAGATATTTCCAATTTCGTATCTGAGTGTTTAACATGCCAACAAGTTAAAGCAGAGCATCAGAAACCAGCTGGGATGTTAAAACCACTTCCTATACCAGTATGGAAATGGGATAACATAGCGATAGATTTCGTAGTGGGATTACTAGGACGTACCGTGGATTTAACTCTATTGGGTTATCATTGATAGATTAACCAAATCAGCTCACTTCTTACCAGTAAAGACAACTTATGATTTAAATAAGTATGCAGAGCTGTATGTCAAAGAAATAGTGAGACTCCATGGAATTCCAAGTTCTATAGTATCAGATCGAGACCCCAGATTTACTTCTATGTTCTGGAAAAGTTTACATAAGGCCATGGGAACTAACTTAACCTTCAGTACAGCTTTCCATCCGCAAACAAATGAACAATCAGAAAGAGTAATTCAAACACTGGAGGATTTACTTCGTGCGTGTGTTCTCGACTTCGCAGACAGCTGGGATTCTAGTTTGCCTTTAGTTGAGTTCACATATAACAATAGATACCAGACATCAATAGAACTGGCTCCATACGAAGCTCTGTATGGCAGTAAGTACAGATCACCAATACATTGGGATGATGTAGGTGAAAGAACATAGGTAGGACCTGATATTATAGAACAAACTTCAGAAGCCATCAAGAGAATACATGATCGAATGATGACGACACAGAGCAGACAAAAGAGTTATGCAGATAAACATCACCGAGAATTGAATTTTGAAATAGAAGATCATGTATTTTTTAAAGTGACACCTATGAAAGGTGTAATGAGATTTGGACGAAAAGGAAAGCTGAGTCCTAGATATAATGGACCATTTGAGATACTGGAAAGAATTGGGACTTTAGCTTATCGTCTAGCCTTACCCCCTCATATGTCAGCAGTACATAGTGTATTCCATATATCAGCTTTAAGGAAATACGTTTCAAACCCTTCGCACATATTAATGAATGAGACAATTCAACTGCGTCAGATCTGACCTACGAATAAACTCCAGTGAAGATTTTATCAAGAGAAAATCGTATGTTAAGAAATAGAAGCATCCCTATGATTAAGATTCAGTGGGCAGACCACTCAGAAAGAGAAGCAACATGGGAAGTTGAAACTGATATGCAAAGCAACTATCCAGATCTGTTTAAGTAAGTAAATTTCGGGGACGAAATTTCTTTAAGGAGGGTATATTGTAACAACCCAAAACATTTTAATTCCACAAAGTTTAGAAAATTGAGAGATTTATTTGAAATGCTATTGTCGATCAATTCTCATTCAATTGATTTTAGATTTGAGGCACGGTCACAGAAGTTGTCCAGCCAGATCCGAATGAGAGATTGTTTCCTATTTTAAATAAAATAGTTCGGTTTGTGTCTTGTTTGATTTTAAAATGAGTAGCACTTTACTAATTTTAGCAATTTTCATAAACGTGTTTAATTGTTGGAATTTCATATAAAAGCTGACAATCATCTCATATAAAAGCATTATCAAACAAAACTCCTTTGCATAAACAAGTGCTCTATGTGAAAACGAACGAAGTTTTAAAAGCTTTTCAAGGAAGGTGATCGCGTAGTTTGTTGATTCAGGCGGGATAACTTGCTGTAATTGTGTTGCAGACGAAGGCAAGTAAACTCTGTTTCTTGCTACACTCTTGAAAGCATATATTGAATCGGTTGCATGTTTGTATTTGTTTTTAAATGGTTTGAGGAACTGTTTATGGTGTTCTTCAAGCACAGAACGAAAGAAAACGAAAGATATGATGTTTTTCAGAAACACATATGAGTTTGCTAAGTTTGATTCAGGAAATTGTTAGAAAATATTCGATGATGTTCGTTCCTGTTTATTCTTCGTTTTTCTGGGATGTTCTTCAAATTAGCTTATCAGTAGCTTACAAGCAACTTTAGTACTTTTCTTCAAGTAGCTTCGTCATTCTTGTTTCTGGAGTTTTTCATAGATATTTTTTATTTCTTCAGAGAAAGGAAACCTTCCATGTCGAAATTTGTTTCTTATCGTTGATCAGTAATCAAAATCTGTTTCTTATCATTGATCAGTATTCGAAATCTGTTTTCATCAGTGTCCAGTATTTGGAATCTGTTAGTTACAGTTGTTCGTTACTTGAAATCTGATGTCTTCCTTCGTATTGTTGATCAATTACATCTGAGTTGACCATTGACATCTGAGTCGACCATCCAAATCTGAATCTGTTCATTTTATTTATATTGACTTTTCAAGTCTGAGTTGACCAGACAGTCCAGATCTGGTTTTTGATACAAAAGAAAATATATTTGCGTATATTTCATATCCAGATCTGAATTCAATTTTCTCCTTTGATTGAAATCCTTTGAATTTCCGAACATCAAAAGGGTTTTTTTAATAGCAAACGATACGAGATAGAGATCTGTTTCAGATCAAGAAATGCGAGAAAAGCCAGTTTTAGGAAAAAGAAAGTTTTAAAGAGATTATGGCATGGGCAACAGTTGGTCTCCATAGGAAGGGTGGGGACCTGGCTGACAAACTATTGTGCCCCTTCAAATTGAAAAGGACAGGATTATGGTTAGCAAACTATAATCCCTTTAACAGAAAAGTCGGGATTTATTCTGCAGCCCTGATATCAGATGGCATTTTGATCAAACGACCTTGACCTCTGTACAGGTGTCTAAGCCATAATACACAGAAATAGAAAGAACAGAGCTTAAGGTTATTTATAATCTCGGCTTTGAGAAATGTTTAAAGATACTTCTTTTACAGAAGCGATAAAATGTTTTCAGAAGTATACGATTGTGCTTTGATATATTTCAGATTTGACTATGTATTTTATTTAGCTTATTCATTGTTAAGATATTTCAGACTTCAGTTACAGTATCAGATATTGTTATGCTTGTATTGCATGATTTTAGCTATTCCAGATTTACCTGCTGAGCCCTTAGGCTCACTAGTTTTCTTGAGTGCAGGTAATGAGCAAGATGGTGGGAGCTGACCAGATCGAAGTGTTTATCGTGGACTATTGATTTATTCTGTTTTCAACTTTTCAGATTTTGTTGTACAGAATTAAAGATACAATTTTTGTATTAAGTCAGATTTCTAATTTTCTCTTTTTGGCGAAATCTGAACAAGAATTGTAATTTTGATGAATATGTATTCCACACATTTATTAATCAGATCTGATTTCAGTTTATTCAATGCTATCCTTATTCTTTTGCGACTTGGTCCACATTGTTGGATGTTATTAGTTTCGAACCATCAACTAAATTTCAAAATTTTGCAATTTAACCCCAAAACATATAAATTTGAGTCTAAGAAATCCAGTCGTTACAAACAATGTCTACGGTTTGGGGAAATATCTATCAGGAGCTTCCAGAAGAGATAAGGAACGGGTGGTCTAAAATAACTAAATCTCGATCAACGGGTTCTATCTATACTACTAACTTCAGAACTGATCTACAGTTCCGGTGACCAACTCGGATCTCCACTACTCCAGCTTAGGCGTACACGCATAACAGCTCACGTGTCAATACAAATTAGATCACAGCCAACAGCTCGCGCAACACCCAGCTTAGCTTAGAACCACAAGACCAGATCTCGCTTCCCGCACAGGATTTCATACACATCTACCCAGATCGCGTACCAACCAGTTCACGCACAACACAGGTCAGTTATCTCACATCTCAGGTCAGCTCATGCACTCCAACCAGATCAGAGCATCCAGCTCAGCTTACGGTCTCCAGAGCAGTACGCATTACCTAGGCCAGCACTACTTCAACAGTTTAGCACACAGCTCAGTTCAGACCACAAAGCTGACAACAGCTTAGACATACAGCACGGGAAGCTTCCACTAATAGCTTGCGCACACCAACAGATCATGCCCGCGACAACTCACAACTTGTGCACTCAGAATATCTCTAAGCTGGGTCCAGCTCAGAGCATCCCATACTCTACACTGTGATATCCAGTTGCTCATCTCTAAGTTGGTTTTACCCAGACCAGCTCACGGCCAACCAGCTTAGCACCCACCTGGTACAGTCCATCTCAGGACCAGTTCATCAACGCAGTTGTAATCCAACTCCTAAAACTTGCTCTCCTTCAACAGAAATGTCCAAGCTGGTCACTGCAAAATTGTTACTTCCAAAACAGATTACAATTGGACAGCTTGCTCTACACCAAATGAACCAGTTCAGCTCCGAGCTGGTACCTCCCAACGGTATAGATTAACTCTAAATCTCATCTGGGCTGATCATCAAAACAGTAACAGATCAGCTCACATATTCGACACGCACCGGACATACCAACCAGCTAGCATCCCAACTGATCCAGCTTGCTTACTGTCCAGCACGCTCCTAAGCTGGATCTCTCACGCTATGTATCCAGCACACTCAGCAAGGATACAAATCTCCAGCAAGCACGATTCAGCTTTCATCTTCATGATCAACATAGGACTCCCTACCAGCTGTCACCCGATCTGGTCCCACTCACGTAAATCAATCAGCAAGCCTCCAAGCTGGAACTCTCATGCTAATATATACTAGCGCATTCCGAGCTAGTATAACTCCTGAGCAGACACCAAACAGCTTGCTCTTCCAACAATTTCTACAACACACTCAACCAGCTCGCACCCGTGCTGGTCTAACTGTACCTGAAGCATTTTCCTCTACCAGCTCAGCACTAGGACCAGCTTGCATCTCTGAGATTAGCACGAAACATCAGAACTTACATCGGTACTGATCTAAATTGTAATCCAAAAAGCTTCTTCTATCAGCTTAGAACCAACCCTAGAACCATATCGTGTCCGAGCCGTTCCCTCTTAACAGATGCTCCCTAAGCTGATCTACACCGATTATTTGGCCACTAAGCCAAGCGGATTAGACCATTATTATCTTGGCTAATTACGGTCCTCACACCTGGGTTGGAAGCATCTCTTCAAGCTTGACATTTCTGAACCAGTTTGGAGTCGTGTGGAGGCCGAACTGAGGAAATCAAAGAAAAGCTGCATGAGATGTGCTTTGTGATTTCAGGTCAAGTTGAGCTTCGTTTCAGGTAACAGAGGTTTTGGGTGTTGTTTTCGACCCTTGATAGTGAGATTTAGAGATGGGTTTTGATTTATGTCATAAGTTTAGGTTGGACGACTTGTGAAGCTTTGGCTGTAAGCTGTGTGAGACTAAACTCGAGCTGATCTCTTAGATATCTTGGCAAATAGTACCTTTCTTGTGGTTTTTTCATGAGCTGCCCTGTGCTGTTGGTCGACACCTGTGCGGAGCAGTGAGTGCGTCGTGCATCCAGACGTGAGCCTGGTAGAGGTATTGGGTAAGATATACGCAAGGTACGAATCTGAGCTTATATTTACAGCTTTGAGATAATCATGTGAACATATTGTGTCTGTGTGCTGAGCTGTCATAGCTTTGTCGTGTGTGCTGTGTGGCTGTAACTTTCTATGCGTGCGCTGAATCGTGTAATACATGTCGTGTCCTAGCTGTTTACGTGCTGAGATGATGTAGCTATTTATGCGTGTGTTGGGTAGCCGTGCTGTTTACTTTGAGTATGTTGTCGTGCTTGTAGCTGTGAGCTGAGTTAGTATCGCATGGTAGAGCCTGAGCTGATCTGTTCTTGTTTTTTCGTGCTGCTTTTCATGTGTTTTATTGTATGCTGTTGCATGAGTGTTTTCATTGGATACATACATATCATGCTGAGCCTGATTCCCTGAGAACTGATTCATGTTGATGAAAATATTACCAGTATGCTGCTTTGAAAATAAAATGAGGTGTCGGTTGTCTCTCGTATTCTCGACTCCCCGCTACGAGATTTGTGTCACCACGAGGACCAGTGGGTAGCTCCCACCCCTTAGAGAGCTGAAAGACCGGTTAGATTGAGCTTGTTGATTATGCTACTGGTACTACGAGTGAGGATGACTGGATAGCTCCCATACCCTCACATGCGTTGTGGCCACTGAGATAATTATTGCCTGCTGAGTCGATGTTCTTTGATACCGATGATTCTTGGTACCTCTCATGAATTGCACGACATGTTATGGTACATGTGTTATTTGATAGCTGTTGAATGATTGCTCTTCGTACTGAGGTTTGACCTCTGTTGGGACCGGTTAGCAAGCGCTGTTACTAAAAATTAAAAAAATTTTGCGCTGCTATTTAAAAGATGAGGTGCAATACCTCTGGTTCTTGAACACTAAAAACAGAGCACTGGAGGCAGATCTGGTATGAGTTAAAATCATGCGGAAAACACCAGAACTGAATCCTAATATTTTAAAATAACTTTGCGCAAACAAATTTCTGTTAAAACCAGTGTGTGAAATTTGTTTGCTATGTGCTAGTGTGATATCTGTTATGCGTGAAAGCTGAATATAAATGCAAGTGCTGAAAGCTTAAAAAATACAATACACAATCGATTTGTTTCTGGAAGTTCGGACTTCAATGTCCTACATCTCCCCTTCTTCCACCTCGGAAGGCTCCACTAGAAGATTTGATCTATACATCGTGTACAAACCCGATCCCACAACCAGCAGCTGCGAGAACTCCTAGACTCTACCAGCCCTTGGCTGTTACTCACTTGTTTTACGCCTATATGAGAAAGGCTACAAACACAGAGTTTAACGTCGTAGTCCTTGGACAGGATCTGATTTTGTATTGGGTTTGAGATTCATTCACTATACAATGAATGTGAATGAATCTCTGTGGGTGTGAGATTTATAGTGTAAGCACAACTCTAGAATGAATAAATCTCACACACTAGGAAAATGCTTCTACAAAAGCTGATTGAGACTCAGCAGTAGACACTCGTTATGCGCTCCTCTCTAATGGCGGTGTACTACTTCGTATCCAATATTTCTTCCCTCTGTATTTTGAATCTTCACAGAATCATCATCTTCTTCCTTCAAATCTTCTCCCTTAAATAGACTCTGTTCAAATTCAATCTGTTGGACACAAATTCTTCCCGTTTGAAATATGTTCTGTAAAGTACCGACAGGGAGTTGTCCTTGTGTCCTTTCTTTTGCAGGCTTTTTGTCGTCTTAAACGTTTGAACTAGGCTTAGCAGTTGACATCCAGCTTTAGTAATTCTTCATAATATAATTCGTCAACTGCTTCGCTTGAACCTGATCAACGTCTGTTATCTGATTTTGCCTTTCTTCAACAACTGTTAGCTTCTGTTGATCTTCTGCTGATTTATTGTTCCTCACGACTTCTACTGATTGATTCATCTGCTGATTTTATCGTGCACTGCTTCGCTACTGGTTGTATCTTCAACTACTGCGTCAAGTTTAATTCTCCTGTTTCTTCTCTTCAACTTTGGTTTTTCTTTGGCTATGCGCTGCGTCTGGTTTATTCTCTTCCCAGCGTCTGGTTTTGATCCTTGATGCGCAACAGCTGGTTCTCTTTCAGTTTCACTGTAGCTACCTGCTGGTTTCTATTAACAAAGGTACCTGCTGGTTATTATTATCGCAAAAACCATCGACTGAATATTAGCGCGAAGGCAAAACGCTGTCGTATCCATTTATCCAAACGACATCGTTTTTCTATCGCTAACGTCAAGTACCATCGACTGGTTGTACTGTAGCTTGCGACTGGATATACTGTAGTTAGCGACTGGATCACCCAACGACTGGTTAGTTCAAACGCCGCCATTTTATCTTATCCAAATGACATCGTTTGCTATACATCCTCGACTGGTTAAATAACACTGTAGCTCTCCTCTGGATGTACTGTAGCCTGCGTCTGGATGTACTGTAGCTTGCGTCTGGATTTATCTTTTCTTCGCGCTACGTCTGATTCACTATTAAGCGTTAAACGACGTCGCTCCATTTCTTGCGCTTCTCTTGTCCACTGCTGATTGTGATGACATCACTGCTAACATCATCATCGCTGATCCATCTAGTTGTCTGCTGATATTGCTAACGTCATAGTTGCTGATCCTAACTTCTTCCAATCATCAATGCTGACGTCATCGTTGCTGATCACTGCTTCCTCCAATAGAAATGATGACGTCATCATTGCTTATTCCAGATTCCTCTTCACATAGACGTCTGATTCATTTACGCTTGCGCAACAGCTGATTCATTTATTTTTTGTTCAGCTGTTGTCTTCTTCGTATGTCCAATAGCTTCTCTTCTCTTCAGACTTGTACTGTTCATCAGATTTCTACTATTTCAACAGCTGTTTGCTTCAACTACTGAACACTGTAGCTTACTGCTGAATTGTTCTTCTTCGATACTTTTCTGTACACTAAGTAGAATTGTTAGAAACACAATAATAAGTTTTGTGTAATTCAAAA
>KV010358.1:0-10929 GCA_001598015.1 Dorcoceras hygrometricum | reverse complement strand
CGAACCCCATGCTCGCGGCCCGAAGTCCCATCGCGCATGCGGCTCGACATACATTACTAACTATATATAAAATAAACGCTAAGACATAAAACATGGTCATTTAGTTTTATGAATTACCCTCCCACTATTTTAACGATTTCACCACCCTCTAATGAAATCGAGAAAATAGGTTTCTTTAGTGAGTACACGGAGCCCAATCAAGCGACCATGGACCCGAATAATATCAGCCATCCATGACCCCCAAAAGGTAGTTTCCGATTGCAACCGGTGCAACCTCCATGTATTCACCTCACGTCCAGTAAGGGCCCAATAATATGACGCCGATTACTATCACGTGTCAAGATGACCCATCAATGTTGAGTCGTGAAGGACGGTCCCCTTAACGTCCCCAATAATATGAGCCAACGTTAAAGGGAGTTCCAGCCGACTCACAACAATTGTCAATGGCGTGGACAGCTTTCCGGCATACATGACCTCCTCAATAATATGAGCCGGGCCATGTATACGGGTAGCATCGACGTACACCCATTGTTGATGGAAGGTAGGGTTAATTTAAACAATTTTAAATACCCTTTCGTTTATCGAATAAACATTTTATCTTGATATAAGTTTTAAATCATATTTAAAACGAGGGATTTTAATTTTGAAAAACTTTGGTCTCATGCATTCATTTTAAATCAAATTTAAAACATGCAACATGCGGATTCAACTAAACTATATATCAACATATATAAAGTAACATTGGGATGATCGATCGCGAGAGCTATGCGGTCCGTGGTTGCCAGTCACGGACCTGGGTCCAATCCTAGGGGTAATGCAATATGCAATGCAATCCTATTACAAAGCTTTCCGGTTTTACAGATCTTCGGTCTTCAATATCTTGATCGTCATCTCCACCGTCTTCGGATGTCCTCCCACTAAATCTAGTAATTTACATTTAAATATACCATGACAAATAAGGGATACATTTATCAAGTGGTGGGAACGGGCCACAAACAGGCCCACTTTAAATGATAACCAAAATATTAATACAAACCGAATCACAAAAACCTATCGCATACACCTAACAAATTGGGCACGACTCTCGATCATCCCAATCATGCAATTGATCTAATTAACATGCATAAATTAAATAATCCTGTTATTTATCGTAAAATCATATTTTAATCATAAAATCGCATTTTATAATAAAATCGTATTTTGTCGAAAAAATCAAATTTTAATCAACAAAATCATATTTCATTATAAAATCATATCTTATAATTAAAATCACATTTTACTAATTTTAATTGTATCAAATTGGGCTTAAACAATTTTAGGCCCAAAATTCTTAAAATTTCAAAATCGATCAGAACCGGGCCCGATATCGAATACCGGCCCGAAAACTTCACGGGCTGCCCGGGACAGGCCGGAACCAAACCCTAGAAGAAATCAGCCATCACGACATCGCCGGAGCTTTGTTGGAGCGGCGGCCGACTGGCGGCCGCCACCAACGAAATCACGCGTGCCGCAAGGGCGCACGCGGCCGCGACAAGCGCGGCGCCATCGCGCGCCATCAGCAGCGACGTTGCGCAGCCAGTGGCCGTGATCCAAGCGCAACATGGCGAAGCATCGCACGACCAGATGGCAGCAGTCGTTGGTGCAACGTCGAGCGGAGCGGCGCTAGAACGGGCGGCCGTGTCGCGCGTCCAGCGCGCAACATCGCGCAGCATCCACGGCGCACAGCAGCGCGGCGGCCGCTCAATCATCGCGCAACGAGTGCGCTAGGCGGGCGACGGTGCACGACAATTCGCGCGAGGCTGCTCCCAACGATCGGCGACCATGTGCGGCCGCGCGCGCCATCGCGCGCTCGTGTTGCGCCGCCGCATGCGGCGGTGGCGTGGCCCTGGTTCAATGAATTTTGATTTTCCGATCTGAAATTTGAGATGTTAGATACAATTATGGCATAATGTATTGATCAGATCCGAAAACCTTGGCTCTGATACCACTGTTGGGATCCGGATCATGCCCCCCGGCGAGGCAGCGGTAGAACAAATAAAATAACCAGGAGACGATCAATACGATTAATAAAACACAATATGACATTCATAGGGCGTTTAGAAACGCTACCTTGCTGGCAACTCGTGCCTGGCTCCGACCGGTTTCGTAAAGAAGACGGCACTTCACGGTAGGCGGCGGTATATATCGTCAATCAGGTCCACGACCGGAGACGGGATTCCTTCGTCAGCCTGCACTAGAAGTCCTGACGAGATCTGCACGGACGGATTCTCCTCGTCGAATTTGGCCGGAAACAATTTCCGGCGAGCGGCGCACGGCGGCGTGAGGTTAAGGAGAGGGGCGGCGGCTTCTTAGCACTAGGTTTAGGGTTTTGAGTTGTTGTTAAGTTATGAAGTCTAGGCTTAATTAAATAGAATTAAGAATGGACTTGGACCGGCCCAACGGATGAACATTCAGTTCATCCCCATCACCGAGACTTCATTATAACTCCGATCGCCGATCAGATCGGACCGATCGACTCAGTTTCCAAAACTGAATACTATGATCTGAAAAACCATTTTTCAGAACCCCAGTGCAAAATGACCGTTTTGCCCCTCAACATCGGCAAATCACGATTTGACCTCTGTTGACTTTTTAGGAAGTCGCACTCACAAAATCCTCTTCGTATGCTCAACACATTGAGCTGAGTATCCGTGCGGGAATCTCAAATCCAGTACTTGTGTGACCCTCAATGGTTCAGGGATACAGCTAGCCGTGGGCTCACAACCATTGTGGCTCCGGAATCACAATTCCGGACTTGCCCATCGGATCATGGTAAGAGCGTCTAGCAACATCGCCCCATGATCCCCTATGTATCACTGATAGTGCCTGCAAGAACCAGTTGGTCGTGGTTAGCGTACAGTACGGTCCTTTCAATCCATATATCCCGATCAGATCAACGACCATTGGTAAATCGAGAGTCGCTATAGATCCGATAGCTATGCATACATCTTGGAGATCGAATAGTGACATCGCGAGTGTAACTAGGTAAACCCATTTACCTAAACACTTCTAGTACTCTGGCCAGAGATTTATACACTATTATCCCCTCAGATAGCATAGGATATCCACGCATGTCTGCGAGCGGTGAATCCTCGACAACGATGCATCGACTCCTACATGCATCGGGGTCTCACCCAATCCCGACGCCTTATGACCCCAAGTGAGTCGGAAAATGGGTCAAAGTGAGACGCCTATCATGTAGAGTCACAATGACGTTTCGAGTCGTGAGGACTAATCAGTACAACCAAGACCTCGGACTTATCCACTCGACAAATGGTAACCACTTGGAAAGTCCGAAGGAGGGTAGTTCGATAGATCACCAGGTCACTATCTATCTGCATGCTCAGAACATCACAATGTTCCCTACCAATGAAACATGGTACTTCGCATCGCAGATACTAGTCTCGATCTCGGGCGGCCCTATCCTCATTTTGACGGCCCAATCGACTAGGAACATGTTCAGAATACACAGTGACTATTAGATGTGTTTCATGATAGCCGTCATACCCACTATCACATCTAACATACACTTTAGTGCATTCTAGGTCTTTAATCAACGCAATTGTAAATCATCATACACACAATGAAAGTAAAGAATGTCATATAAAGAAATGCGAATATCATATATAAAGATTGTCATATACAAGAGTCTATAAACCCACATGCCACAAGTTGGCTAGTTGGGCATCTACTCTAACACATAATACTACCTATTGTCGAGGCATATGGCACACGTGTCATACTCTCTATTTCCTCATTAGTCTTCGGACACATAGACTTAGATAGAGTGATCCCGTGGCACATAGGCAGATGTCCTCTCTTGGACTCTTCCATTGAGAACCGCTTAAGTATGTTATCGATGTAGGTCGCTTGGGTGAGTCCGAGCATCCTTTTCGATCTATATCTATAGATCTGCATTCGTAGAATATAGGATGCTTCACCCATGTCCTTCATAGAGAATCTACTAGACAACCATACTTTAGTTGACTTTATAGCTTCAAGATTCAACGGTAATAAACATGGTGGTACTCTCCGTCTCTGAATCCTCGTATGTTCTTCATTTGACAATTAAAGTGTATTTAATGCTTTTGCGAGCTCTGTACTGGCTTATTAAATGCTTTGCTTAAGTCAAACACTATGTGACAGCCTCATTTTTCTAAAATATTTTTATTTAAATAAAAGACATAATTTTTTTGGTCACTATTCATGTGAATAGCACTCTCGACGAATTATCCAACAAATTTTTGCAAACTAGGAATTTACGAATATGCAACAAAGTCAAATAATCGACATCTCGTAAAAATTTTGATCTCAAAACTTGAAGGTAAATCTTGCGTCAAAAAATGACATGTCTAAGTCGCAAAAGTTTCAACTTCAAAGTTTTCAAAATGCAAAATTCTCTTCAAAAATTATCATAAAATCATTAATGCAGAAGCTTAAATGTTTCGGGAGTGCACTGTCTGGTCCCGGGCTCCTCAAGCATCGATGCCTCGAACCTCAAAATCACTCTTAAATGCACATAATCAGATCTAGTGAGTCTAAAAACTCAGCAAGCTCAAACCTTAATAACAAGTATTAAATACACATTCACATGCGTCAAAAATAGCGATAGTAAATACGCTTAAGCCTTAACATCAGAACTTTAAATTAACTTTAAACTTTAACTTCAAACCTCATCGTCAAAAAGCTTAAAATAAATTTAACCTAAAATCCTCAAATAACATCATGGCTTGTAAATAACATAAACCCTCCAAAAATAATATTTTGGTAAAGTTTGCTCATTGATGCGACCCCTCTATTCACTTGATCAAGCTATAAATCATAGTAATAGACTGGAATAGCTCTACGGACCTCTTGCACCATAGTTACTATCCTCCTCTAATATGGCTCTATGAATGTGAGGACTATAATTTCTAAGTATGATTTATTAGCTAATCAGATTTGGTTTAGAATTAGCTAATTGGGTTTCTGACTATCGGGTTTTCAGACTTGAAGACTTGGTGATTTTTTCAAAATTTCAGAATTGAGCGGAATCTGGATGTTCAGATGTGTCCTGGTGTGTTTGCGTAAGTTGTCGCAAGCAGGGAGCTAAACGCTGTCGTATTGCGTATTCAGATTTGACGCTACTGAATGAAATCTGCTTATCTGGCGTTGGCAGATGTGAGCGATAGCTGATGCCAGATTTGAGAGACTTCTGGCTTAGCAATGAGATCTGAACTTGTCGGTGAATTGACTTCTGCTGTAGCTCGGACTTGGGGATTTAACTTAAGTGTCGATCAACACTTAGAGTATTTTCGAACCTTATATTCCTTATCTTCATCCCCGATAACCCTCGATTGGTACTGTTAACCCGAATCCTATTTCCGTCGATTGCCGTCGTTTTTCGTCGCTGTTTGGAGCAAGATTGGTAGAACCGAGCTCGTCTCTCTAAGGCTTTCGACTGATACCAGTTTGGAGACTGGAGTCGCCGGATTTGAGGAGTGCGAAGTTGTTGCAGTGTTCGTATGTCTTCGCGACTGTGGACCAGTAGTTCTTCTGTTCTTTAACAGCTTTGGGTAAGTGATTCTGTCAGGCCCTGTGCTAATCGACCAGGATTAAAGCACAATTAAGAACATAATCACGGAAGCATAAAAATAGGTCTTAAAATTTTTTCAAACATTTGGCCTGAACAATACAACAGTCATTCAAAATAATACATACTAAAAATAGGATTTACTCAAATCCAACCACAAACAGGTAATCAATCAAACTTAAATAACAGATCCCCAAAATACATAGAAACTCAGGGCATCCCCTGGTTCAATACATAATATAAATACACTGGGACTCAACCAAACGGGGATCTACTAGCTGAAGCTCCACTCTGCCCAGCCAGATTACCTGCAACTCCTGCAATGAGCAACACAGACCCAAGAACACAAAAGCAGGAAAAGAAATACGAGGTCAAACCTCAGTACGAAGAGCACTAAGACAACAGCAACTCATAAACATGCAGTATATCAAAACATGAAGGCATGAGGGCTGTCAAAGAATCGGTCATCTAGGCCAACGAGTCAGCTGGAAAATCAAACGCGAGCCTCTATACCACGCACAACCAATCAGTCGATGGAAATCATCGGTCCGCGATCTTTATGGCTGGCCACTCAATTACCCATCACAGGTCGGTGGTATTCAGACTCGACGACTCAGTTGGTCACCACTCCGATGATAGCGTTGGACCTTTAAGGCACGACACATCTGTCTGCCGATCACAACGTGGCTCTTAATCAGGTTTTAATCGATCAATAGGCTCAATATGTATGCATGTATTCCAAGAAATTCATATCTGATTTCCACATGCATAATTCACGTAAAACAGAACATAGATTCAAGCAATGAGCCAAACCTGTTTCACGTAAAACACATAATACGCAAAACACCATTCATGTTCCAAAATACTACACGCTTATGCCAAAGATGTAATCAGAAGCTCAATTCGTACCTCAGATCTCAGTTTCTACCTCAACAGATCTCACCAGGGCACGGAAACCTTAGCCTACTGAAATATGCTTCCTCGTTGGTCTCGACAAACATAGCAGGAACTGTCTGGGAGCTCAAATCTATCAAAGCATCTAACAATTCAACTCAAATATGAACTTCTACACCTTACTGTCTACGGTCAGAACTCAAATCTGGTTCTACCTATCAACTCAGGTTCTAACAGCTAGAACTACGCTTGAAACAGTAAGGAAACACTTACCCAGAAGCTCAAACGAGCTAAAGAACTCTTGGGTCAGCTATCGTAGAAATTCACGAACATTGAAATTCCTTCGTGCTCCTCCTACGCGTCGACTCAGGTCGACTAACTGGTAACAATCGAAAGGGATAAGGGAGACGAGTTCAAAGCCACCCACCTTGCTCCAAACTACGGTGTAAATCGATGGTAAATCGGAGAAATAGTGTTCGATGAACAATAACTATCGAGGGTTTCACTGGGGAAGATGATAAGAAATGTCGGGTTCGAAATACGCTAAGTGCTAATCAGATCTTGCATTTAAATCTTCGAGTCAAAGCCTACGTGGAAGTCAACACCGACATAACCAAATCTCTGCATCAGATCTTAGCACTAAGGCACAAGTCCTCAAATCTTATCCCAGCGTTAACTCAAATCTGAGTTCTCAATGCTAACGCTAAACACAAGCATAACTAATCAAAACGACGACGTACCAAGGTTCCTGCTCGCACAAGCAAAACGACGTCACACTGCCTCACGTATGAAACAGATCTCAGCACTCACTGCTGCCCACGCTTAACCAGATCTGAATAATGCTCAAAACAACGGTCAACTCAGCAACGTTGACCAACACGTGGCACCTTCTGTGCCAACTCTTACATCAGCGTTCGCTCGCTACACAGCTCCGTTGACCCGCGTTGACATATGGTCACGCCACTGAACAGATCCCATACACTAGCGAGACATCTGAAATTGCGAAACGACGATGCATCACTTCCCACGCCAGCCTCTACTACTCAGATGTCACTCGCTAACACCTCAACTGAGTATTCACATCTGAATACTTACTGGAATCAGATCTCTATTTTAAAGACTCAACGAATCAACTCCAAATTCAACACAGATTTCTCCCGATAGAGCCTAGAGACTCGAATCTGAACAACTCTAAACCAAATATGAAATTCGAAAATGCATAACTCCCGTGACTAATCCCAACAAAACTTGATTACCCAATAAATCACAAATTGTCGAATCTCAATCCTCACAGATTCTTTACCGATTTAAGCTTTGTATGAGAGATGAGTAGTGCTCTGTTGGAGTTAGGTAACCGAGTTAAGTTATGGGGCTTTAATTTAAGCTGTTTGAGTTCAGATTTGAGTTGATAATTAGATACTTTGACAGATTTGAACTTGTAGTAGCTGCTGCTGAGTTGCCATGGAGCTGCTAAGGCAGTAGATTTGAGTTGGTTACTGCTCCCTTGTTGTGGTGAGATCTGTTGAGGTAGAAGCTGATTGAGGTACGGATTGAGCTAGATTTTGGCAGCTTTGTTATCAGCTTTGGGATATTTCCTTCGTGTATTAGCTGCTGTGTTTCGTATTGACTGCTGAATGATTTGTGCTCATATCTATGTTATGTGCGTGTGATGTTATGCCTTGATTAAGCATGAATCTGCTGTGCATTCATGCATACATATCGATCCTGATTCCTTTGAAAGCTGGATCCCTTTACACGTTGTGAGCGGCCGTCTGAGTCGTCGTGCCTGAAAGGTCCAACGTTGTTTTTGATGTGGTGGCCAGCTGAGTCGTTGTGCCTGAAAACCACTATGCCTTGTGATGGTAGGCTGAGTCGGCGTACCTGAAGATCACAAGATGATGAGGATTGATGAGATCTGCACAGCTGAGTCGTTGTGCTATTATTGTTTGCCTATCAATGATTCTTGGTAGCTCTTTTTCATGCATTGCACGATTGAGATATTGCATTGTCTGATATGATAGATGCTTCTATTGTGCTCTTGGTACTGAGGTTTGACCTCGTTTATTTTCCCTGTTTTGGGCTGCCTTGGTCTGTATTGGCTTTGGCAGGTTCTTCAGGTAACCAAGCTGGACAGATTGGAGCTTCAGCTGGTTGATCCCCCTTTTGATTTGAGTCCCAGTTGTATTGATATTTATATTGAGCCAGGGGATTGTTGGGATCCGGATCGCGCCCCCCGGCGAGGCAGCGGAAGAACAAAATTTAGATGCCGGGAGACGATCAATACGATATAATACAAAAAATCATTCAATGTCATTCATAGGGTGTTCAAAACACTACCTTGTTGGCACTTGTGCCTGGCTCCAACCGTAGTTACAATAACATCGGCTCTTCACGGTAGATTGCGGTAGATATCACCAATCCGGTCCACGACCGGATATGAGACTCCTTTGTCACCCTGCACTAGAAGGCGTGACGAGATCTGCACGGACGGATTCTCCTCGTCAAATTGGCCGGAAACAATTTTCCGGCGAAGAAGAGGCGGCGGCGCGTGGAGGCGGCGGTGGCGGCTCTTTGAGAGAGGAGGGGCGGCGCTCTTAGGCTTAGGGTTAGGGTTTAGTGTCTTGTGTTGTAACAAGTGTTATCTTAAGTCTAGGTTTAAGTCTAATTAAATAGACTTAAGTGTTGGACTTGGACCGGTCCCAACGGGCCCGGGTCCAATGATGAACATTCAGTTCATCTCCACCACCAAGAATTCATCGTAACTTCAGAACCCAAGTGCAAAATGACCGTTTTGCCCCTCAACAGCGGGAAACCCCGGTTTGACCCCTGTTGACTTTTAGGAAGTCACACTCCCCGAAATCCTCTTCTCGCGCTCAACACATTGAGCTGAGTATCCGTGCGGGAATCTCGAATCCAGTACTTGTGTGACCCTCAATGGTTCAGGGATACAGCTAGCCGTGGGCCCACAACCATTGTGGCTCCGGAATCACAATTCCGGACTTACCCATCGGATCATGGTAAAGCGTCTAGCAACATCGTCCCATGATCCCCTAGGTATCACTGATAGTGCCTGCAAGAACCAGTTGGTCGTGGTTAGCGTACAGTACGGTCCTTTCAATCCATATATCCCGATCAGATCAACGACCATTGGTAAATAGAGAGTCGCTATAGATCCGATAGCTATGCATACATCTTGGAGATCGAATAGTGACATCGCGAGTGTAACTAGGTAAACACATTTACCTAAAACACTTCTAGTACTCTGGCCAGAGATTTATACACTATTATCCCCTCAGATAGCAGAGGATATCCACGCATGTCTGCGAGCGGTGAATCCTCGACAACGATGCATCGACTCCTACATGCATCGGGGTCTCACCCAATCTCGACGCCTTATGACCCCAAGTGAGTCGGCAAACGGGTCAAAGTGAGACGCCTATCATGTAGAGTCTCAATGATGTTTCGAGTCGTGAGGATTAATCAGTACAACCAAGACCTAGGACTTATCCACTCGACAAATGGTAACCACTTGGAAAGTCCGAACGAGGGTAGTTCGATAGATCACCAGGTCACTATCTATCTGCATGCTCAGAACATCACAATGTTCCCTACCAATGAAACATGGTACTTCGCATCGCAGATACTAGTCTCAAACTCGGGCGGCCTTATCCTCATTTTGACGGCCCAAACGACTAGGAACGTGTTCAGAATACACAGTGACTATTAGATGTGTTTCATGATAGCCGTCATACCCACTATCACATCTAACATACACTAAGGTGTATTCTAGGTCTTCACTCAACGCAATTGTTAATCATTATACATACAATGAAAGTAAAGAACGCCATATAACAAATGCGAATATCATATATAAAGATTGTCATATACAAGAGTCTATAAACCCACACGCCACAAGTTGGCTAGTTGGGCATCTACTTGTTGGAGAATGGATCCGGATCCGCACCCCGGCAGGCAGCGGAAGAACAAAAATTTGACCGGGATGCGATCAATACGAATAATCAAACAATCATATGTATCGACATACATAGGGTCCTGTCTGGCACTTGAGCCTGGCTCCAACCGGTGTTTCAAGAACCCGGCGCTTCTCGGTTGATTGCGGTAGATTCGTCAATCCGGTCCACGACCAGATCCGAGACTCCTTCGTCAGACTGCACTAGAAGTCCTGACGAGATCAGCACGATCGGATTCTCCTCGAAAAGTTGGCCGGAAAATAATTTCCGACGACAACGGGGCGGCGGCGGCGGCGGCGGTCGAGAGAGAGGAGAGGGAGGCTGCTTGCTTTTGTGTAGGGTTAGGTTTTTGATAATGATAATTGTCACAATGATTATTCTTCTTAATTAAGTCCAAACTTATATAGACTTAATGTTGGACTTGGGCCGGTCCAACGGGCCCGAGTCCAAATG
>KV010357.1:0-13687 GCA_001598015.1 Dorcoceras hygrometricum | reverse complement strand
TATGCTTGTGGTTAAATGTGTATGATTTGAGAAACTTATTTTAAGTATTGTTGTATTTTAAATTATACGTTTAAAACCGTCGGGCCTAAAAAGCGAAAATTTTACCCTCTTTTTGATAGCTTCCGCATGTGTTTATCTGTTGTGAGCACGAGGCCTGACAGAGAGGGTTGGTACTCTGGCTTACCGAGTAGCGTTACCACCCAGCTTATCAGCAGTGCATAATGTCTTCCATATCTCGATGTTGTGGAAGTACATTCCGAACCCGTCTCATGTATTGGATTTTGAGCCGCTCCAGTTGGCATATCTTTTGAGGAGCGACCAGTGAAGATTCTAGCTAGGGAGGAGCGTAGGCTGAGAGCACGGAGTATTCCGATGGTCAAGGTCCGGTGGCAGAACCACTCGGAGGATGAGGCTACCTGGGAGACCGAGGTCGATATGCGGACGCGCTACCAGGAGTTATTCGGTACGTACTCAATTTCGGGGACGAAATTCCTATAAGGGGGGAGAGTTGTAACGCCTAGAAATTCCTAACTACGTAGAAACGAGTGCATGACTAGGGGGAAAATATTTTTAGATGATTACATGCCATTTTATATGATTTATTTATGATTTTATGCTGCATGGTATGCATGTGTTATTTTTTTCAGCCTACTTGAGTTACAGGCGTGGACGAGATTATGGCCGACCAGAATGTAAATAATTTGAGATTTTTAGGTTATGGGGTTTTAAGAATGAAATTATTTAATTTTAAGCAACAATTTCTTAAAATTTGAGTTTTTATAATTATTTTGGAGGGGAACCCGTTTTTCGCCTATACGGGCTGTTTTATTGAGTTTTAAGGTATTTTAAAATGTGAAGAGGCCTAGATTTCGAAATTTTGTAACCATTAAAATCCAATTATGAGTTTTAAGCACCTTTTTAATTTAATTAGAGGGGCAAGCTTGTATTTTTCTCCCCTTTTCTTAATTAAATCAATATGGGTCATATTAGTCACATTCTTTTTTCTAAAACACAAAATTTACACAAACCTAGCCTCTAGAACTTCATCCAGCCATCCTACCCTCCCTCTCAAACTCACAAAAATTTGAACACCCCATTTTTGAACAAGGTTGGTGATCCAAATCCGGTGGTGCCCCGATCTCGCGTCTACAACGTCGGTAACTCGCAGATTCACCTCTTTTACAAACCAGGCATGTGATATCAACTTCTTTTCTCACCATTTAAACTGTATTAATATGTTTTTAAGAAATTATGGTGTGAATTGTATGCAATATGTGTAGATCTAAACTCCATGAATTGAGATCATGCACGTACCTCACGGTTTTCATCATGTTTTACTTCCTTCTATTGAGGCTTAGGTCAGGGCATTTTCCATGAGGGATGGCTCAGTTCTAGAGGTTCCCAGGGGGCTCATGGTGGTCCAAGTCGAGGTAGGAGGGTTGATAAGTGGTCGAGTGAACCAGGTAGAGCCGTGGAGATCGAAGGTGGTGCATCGCGCTGCATGGCTGGTGCGTCCCATTCCTTCGACCAGTTCTCCCTGGTTAGCCCACGGTTTGAGCCAAGGTCGTTCAGGTTAGGACCGACTAGACCTGGGGTTGGTCCAGTCGACGGGGTTCCAGCCACCACAGAGAACGATCGCGAAAACCAGAGACTGGTCACGGCGGCGCACGCATGGGGAGGGGGTGTGATCGGTTTAGGTTTCTTTGGTGCATTGGTTCGGTATAAGTGAACCGGTTTTGGCTGGTTTGATTGGACCAAGATCGGTTCTTCGAGTCTCGAGTCAAATGTTTTAAAATCGGTCCAATTATTTTAATTATGGACCTGTTATTTTAATTATTATGTCAAAGGTCCATTTTTAAAGAAAATAGCCAGAAGTTTCAAAATTGATTCAAACTTTTAAATAATTAAAGTTATGTTTGATTTTAAGTCTTTAGTCAAAAGTGGAGTCTTTTGATTTTTAATTAAGTCAAAATTGATTTTTGGGAATTTAATTTGGTCAAAATGTTTTGGGGTCAAAATTGATTTAAATTGATTTCTAAAGTCAAAATCGATTTTAATGAGTCAAAATTGATTTTAATTAGTCACAAATAGACTTGATTTTAAGAAATCAAAATTTAATTTAATTAGGCAAAAATGTTAAAAAGGGGTGAACATTCGTTTCATCGGTTATGTAAAGAGCGATGATTAGCCTAGAAGTGGTGAGCCAGGCCGCGGAATCAATCCTCGACTGAAGTAGAAAAATGTAGAAGCCCGTAAATGTATATTTAATTATATATATAGTATGTTATGTATATAAATGTTTTAAAGGAAAGGATTAAATATACATTAACGAGCTAAGCTTTTAAACTTTCAAATTTTATGAAAATGTCCTCGTGTGATATCAAGGTTGAAGTTGAACTTATGAGCTTATGGATCCACGTGTGATATCGTGGTGAAGTGGCAGCTTATGGATCCTCGTGTGATATCGGGGTGAAGTGACAACATATAGGTGTGACATATAGGGATCCTCGTGTGATATCGGGGTGAACCACACCGCCGCGTACGTTGGTTTATAGATTGATCAATCGACTTCAGTCACACTTCATGATATGACTCATATGTTTTTCATGTTACGTTATGACATGCCTTATATGTTATATGATATGTTATGACATGAAATGTATGAAGAAATGTTTTAAGATCATGCACGCATTCATGTTTTTAACGCTATTTTATTACATGTATGTGCTTGCATGCGATTTTATTAGTATGTACTTTGTTATGATATACGATAGAGCATGCTAAGCCTCTAGGCTCACTAGGTTTAAATTGTGCAGGTGAGGACCCTGCTGATGAGTTTACACCGACTGGCGGTGAAGACATCTGAGCGCCTGTCGGCAGCAGTACCCCTTGACCGCAGCAGTGTTATTTGGAGTTGATACAGCTTGATATTGGTTTAAAACATGTTATCTTCAGTATTTTGACGCAATCGATTTTATTTGATTTTATACAGCATGGCTGTTTAACATTTTTAAATATTCCTTTATTTATGTTTAAAGTATTGTTGAGGAAATGATTTAGAAATGTTTTAAAAGGGAACGAGCCATACTTTAAGTTTATGTTTTTCCGCACATGTTTTAAAAAAAAATTCTAGAGTCTGATTCGTTTCACTGATATTAGCATTGAAAGAGGAGTAGCTGGGATATCTAAGTCCCCGACCAGATCGACCCATTTCCGATTAAAACTAAAGTGGCAGAGGAGGTCCCCCTTGACTAACTCCCGTGCGTTGAAGCACTTCGCGCTCATATTGGCTAAAACATTAGTCAGGTCAGGGGCTTGGTCAAGAGTCCAGGGAGTTATGCTGTAGACGTTATCACTCTAAGGACTCCCGCTCCTAACGCTACGCCTGACAAAGAAATACCTACTCATCCACCCTTTGTGGGAGCTCGGGTTTCCCCCTATGAACCCTAGATGTCTTGTTGGAAATGTAAAACTTCGCAGGTCCTAACCTCTTGACCTGGATAAGCTGCATCAGAGTGTAGGTCGAGAGGTGATTTCGAAAAACTTAAATAGAATTCATATAGCCAAGAGAAAATTGTATGAGTTTGGGGCTAGCTGACTAGGGCTAACCCCTATGTGCCTGCACAGCTCTGGTATGAACCTAGGATGGGAAATTAAGACACATGTCTATCTGGTTGATGTAAAAGGTGTGGAAATCGGGAGGAGGATGGTGAGCTCAATCCTCTAGGTCAGGGAAAATAACCTCGAATTTACTTGAAATCCCCATTTTATCTCTAATATAGGGAATGTCTGAATCCCTAGGGGTTGAAGAATTAATCTTGTACTAGGGACATCCCGAGGAGGAAGCTTGGCCTCATCTCGGCCTCATCTCTAATATAGGGAATGTCAGGATATCGCCTTCCTCACCGCTAGACCCCAAGGACAATGACCTAGGGACCATAATAATTTCCTATCTGCACTATTATCTGAAGATGACATCTCTACTAGGCTGGATCAGACTAAGCACTTACAATTTGAGTTTTGGGAAGTAGAATATATCTTGAGAATGTGGGAGTTGAGGAGAAATTTTGATAGAGTTTCTGTACGGTAAAAATGTGAAAGTGAAAGAAAAATAGGATAGGCTACCTATTTATAGGTATTCGGGGAGCACCGAATCCATTAGATCTCCCCCGCAACCGATGGCTCAAATCATCTCTTGATTGCCAACCGTCACCTCGAGTACCAAGCTAGAATCCATCCTGACCGTCCGACTTTGCTTAATCAATGGCCACGGTGTGAATTTACACAGATCATGGTTTTTTTTATCAAAAGTACATACTCAACCTCGGGTCCCGACCATAACTCCACATAGTCCTAAACTTCATTTCTTCGTCTAGGAACCGTCGGTGGGGGGGGGGCGTGGATACTCTTGATGTCATAAATAGCCATCCACCTTGGGACCCGAGGTATGAACACCCTTGGACACTCCATCTCAAGTACCTACTAGCCATCCACCTGGGTACCACGCACGTCACCTCGGTACCTGAGGTCATGTCATCTATGGGCACGTTACGTTGGGATATATAGGATCGAGCAAGTGTCTGAGCACACCCATTATTTCCAACAATCACGCCCTTGTGTACACACTATGAATACGCGTTGATAAGTCTCAATCTCCAATAATCAGGACGATAATCTCACCTGAATAAGTGGTCAGCTCAGGTATAATGCCAGTCGTAAGACCCACTCAAGTGCATTGCACACCGGGTGACATGCCCGCAATCACCGCTGAGCCCCTCTATAAAAGCCCAGGTATGCCACAATTCACATATACATACTCACAAGCTCTCAACTTCATATACTTCCTCCGATCACTCAAGCTGATTTAAATATCCGAGGGGCTTCACCTGAATACTTCTGGTGCCCTCTGACTTGTTTCCATGATTGTAGGTGACTCGAGCTATAATATCTTGAGGACAGAGCTCCCGAGCTGTGGTTATAGGTTAATTGACATATATGTTTCCATCCAACTGTCTAGACCTATCCCGGGGTGTATTATTCCAGGAACCAGACCTGGTGATATCCTATTACAGGTTATCCATACCAACACATTCTATAAATACCCCACCCCTTTCAATTCTTTCTACACCAACTCACTCTCAATCTCTTATCTATCAATATCATATTCTCCTCTCAATTTCTTATTCTCTTAAGCTCTCCTAAGCTTTTATTCTCTTAAATATCTCCTAAATTCCAAATCTCTTATTCTTTTAATCTCTCAAATCTATACTACATAATGGCAGAACTAAGTCGTGGTGGTGGTCGTATTGGAAAGTCTATTGTTCCTCAAACGAATGTTGGTTCCCCATTAAATATTGACGATCTTGAATTTCTTTTCTCCGACGACGAGAATACTCCATAAGATGTCGAAGCCCAACCAGCACTTCAGAAAATTCAAGGGACTCAAAGCAACATGAGTACATCGGTGATGCCGACGTTATCGACGAGTGGGCTAGTAAAATCGATTTTTTGCATCGAACACTTTGATAGGGTTACACTTCCTTCCGACGATATACAAGCAATATGTAAATATTTCTCAAAATCTTATAAATGGCAACACAGAGGAGGCTATGACACCTTGAATCGGCACATGGAGAAGAATCATCCGGTAGAAATTGGTATATCTAGATCTCAAACTCAAATAACTTCATTTTCATCACAATTTGATAACGACTCTCAACTCTTTAAATTTTATAAATCTCAATTTAGGGAAGAAACTTCCAGGTATGTTTGTTGGAAATTATAATTTTTAGTAAAGACAAATTTCAGCTAAGTGATAAGGATAAATCATCTCAGGGGGTTAAGCGATCAACGTGATTTGTTCAGATCAGATTAGAGCTAAGCTGAGTAAGTACACCTTAGTTTTAGAAGTTCAAAGCAAATCAGGTTAGAGCAGATCAACTTAGAGTGAAATAGTTCAGAGCAAATTCAGTTAGAGCATATCAGCTTAGAGCAATTCAGCTCAGGGAAGTTCAGCTCAGGATATTTCAGCTCAGAGCAGATCAGGTCAAAGGAGTAGTTCAGCTCAGGACTACAGTATACAATCAGATGCTTTCAAATCACTCTAATTAGCATGATTTGACATGTTGACTTCTAAGGATTATTTATAGTCGTTAAAGGCTTTTTCAGCTGCAATCAAGAAAGTCCAAGATCTACTTCTTCGTTCAGAGTTTTCATTTTGGTGAAAAAACGGAAAGCATTTAAGGAACAATACAAGGTATAGTACGAGAATTAAATGCTCATTTATTAGCTTCAGAAAACATATCAAAGATTCATTCGATGTGTCTACGGGTAACATCTATTAATTTGAATCCAAAGAGTATAAAGATCGCTATTGAGAAGAAAAAGTTCTGATAAGTTTTGAAAGAGTTCTTACGATTATGAAAAAGCGATTACGAACAAATATTGCAAGCTGATAAACGAAATTCATCTTCATATAAATGTTATAAGATTTCAGCGTGTAGCAGAATATTTTAGGCTTTGTGTCACTCATATCTTATACAAAAGTCTTAGATAAGATCTCAGCTCTCAGCTGTCCAGTACTCGGCACCCACATGCGACCTCTGAAACGCACGATCTCATTCTCAACTGTATATAACCCTCGTCATCTTGCCTCATCTCGCTATCTCCAATGCTGTAACTGATCATCAGTGGCCTGGCCATCTCTAATCCGATCTCAAAGAGTCTGCTGAACTGTGAGCGCTGCTAAACTCGATGCACAGCCTCCTGAATAGAACTCCAGTCCAAATCTCTGAATTTCAGCCAGCAGTGGGCTCTTGACTGATAATCGGCCACCACTGATGTGACGCCGGAACCCACGGGAATCACGAATTGGGGTAAATAAAATTTTTCGAATAAAAAGAAGAGCTGAAAGATAATTTGTTATAAGCTGTATTCCTTATAACTTAGAAATAAATTTAAACACGAACACAAAAGTTTACAAACACGTATACACTTGTGCGCCAACTACTGACAAACATTTTTGCGGAAAAACAGATTCTATTATATATATTGCAATTGCGAGTTACAACATCTGAAATTCATTTTGAATATACAACTGTTGTAATTGATCTAATACAGATGTCTAACATACAATACAACATTAGCTATGACACGGAAAACGCTGGTCATTGATAAACACAACATCCAGCAGCTGCTATTAGTTTTCACCTCCAGTTCACTCCTCAGCTGTCATACCTGCACCATTTTAAAAGCTAATGAGCCTAGGGGCTCAGCAAACAAAATCTGAGTAATAACAATTTCATTCAACGCAGGCAGACATCTGAACATACATGACTTGAGTAAAACAAATCATCAATACATATACGTTTCATAAACATTTCTTTCTTTCATAAACTTGGAGACAGGGGATAATAGCCCAGATCTCATCATCAATATCATTTTCTTTAGATTTATGGCTTAGAAGCTCTCCTTAGGTCCGTGTTGCACTTTGATCAAAATGACTCCCGATATCAGTTTCAGCATATAGCTCATATGAAAGAGCAGCCGACATCTAGACGACTACTCACCCTTCTCCTTGTGACCGTCTGTTATATATGCCATAAACCTTCAAATAACTTTTGTTCCTTTAACATCCTTTCTTTCTTTGAAATCTCTTTAAACATCTTCCATCATTTAAAACTTTTTCTTCCCATTTTAAAACTTTACTGAGTATCGAATTCGACTGCTGAAACTCATCGCTGAAATGAAATCAGTCGTAACAAAATGGAACAGTACTTTGAAATAAAACAGATCTTCATTTTTCACGTTTATCGTAAAACAGCTGCAAGAATATTTGTGAATACTTGAAACAAACGTAGTAATGAAACGGCGTCGTTAGCGTAAGAAACAGATGTGGCTTGGAATACTGTTTGAATAGTGAACAACTGTAACTATGAAATAGAATTGGTCACTCAGCTGTTAACGAATTGGTTCTGGTCAAACAGATGTCAACGCAACTAAGTTGGTCAACTCACATGTCAACACTACTTATACAAAGGCTTTCAGGTATTGAACAAACCAACGGCTGAATAAAAATTAAAGCAACAGCTGGTTACGAAACAATGCAACTGCTGGATACATCAATGTAATACAACAGCTGATGAACAAACTAACAGCTGATGACTCAACAATACAACAGTTGTTTACGAAAACTGATGCAACAACTGATGAACAATAAAACCAACAGCTGATATGAGAAATTCTCGAAACCAAAAGCTGACTTTAAACTTGGTGTTGCAACATCAAAACGACAGCTACGCTATCAGCTGTTATCTATCAAACCAGACTTTATACTGATTCGATTAACAACATCTGATTACATAGCGTCAAATTCTGATATTACAAACCACTGAAAGGAAGAACATTCATAAACATACTTGAATCAAACTCGAATCCTCAGTATCCATATTTTCTGGAAAACACTTGGAAGCATAAAAACATCATTTTGAACCCAATCTTTCTTTCCTTCGTTCATGCGTAAATAATTTTAAACATGAATTTCAACATATCTTAAACATACAGGCAAGCATATCCATAAAATGAATAAAACCAATATAAGCTTTAAACGGTGTAGCAAAGATCAGCTTTTACTTGCCTTAACAAAGCTTTGCAACCATGGTTAATTCCGGCAGAATCTTCTCCCTGAGCAATACACGAACTCCTCTGGAAAATATTTTGAAGAACACTAAAGATTTTCTTTGCAAATGATAATGATCTTGCTTTCAAAACAGCTATTTATATGGAAGGGATTAGTGGCAAGGTGCTATGTTTACAGAGCATGACACACTTCAAACAAGTTGTGAAATAATAGTAAAATTCCCTTCATATCATTTAAATTTGTAAAACACCAAACCTTTTTCAAAATAAATCATTTGTCCTCCTTAAAGATATTTTCAATCGATTTAAACCTGCTCATGTATCGCTCTTGGAGTCATCTGCTGGAACCAGCCGCGACGCATCTTATTTTCTGAAATCAATGAAATCAGCAAATGCATAACATTTAAAATTGCCATTTTGGCCCATGAAATTAATAAAATGCATAAATGTGGTCTTATGGATTTTGGGGCGTTACAACTCTACCCTCCTTATTGAAATTTTGTCCTCGAAATTTACGTACCAAACAAATGTGGGTATAGGGAAAGCATATCAGCTTCTGTCTCCCAAGTTGCTTCTCGCTCCAATGATTAGACCATTGTATCTTAACCATAGGAATACTACGGTTTCTTAGTTTTTTAATTTTTCGGAGGAGAATTCTTTCTGGTCTTTCTTCATAGATTAAATCTGGTGCTAATTGAATTGGCTCATGACTTAGCACATGCGAAGGGTTGGGAATATATTTCCTCAAAGCTGATACATGGAAAACCTTTATGCACTGCTGACAATTGTGGAGGCAGTGCTAATCGATAGGCGAGTGTTCCTATATTCTCTAAGATCTCATATGGTTCAATATATCTTGGACTAAGCTTTTGTTTCTTCCTAAAACGGATTACTCCTTTCATTGGAGCAATTCTCAAAAATACGTGATCACCCACTTCAAAATTCAGTTCCCTTCTTCGATTATCTGCATAAATTTTCTGTCGACTTTGAGCAGCTTTCATTCTTTCTCTTATCTTCTTAACAGCTGCTGCTGTTTGCTCTACTACATCTGGTCCTAAACCAGATCTTTCACCAACTTCATCCCAATGGAGTGGTGTTCTACACTTTCGACCGTAGAGAGCTTCATATGGAGCCATCTGAATCGAAGCCTAGAAACTGTTATTATGGGCGAACTCTACCAGTGGCAACTTCAGATCCCAGCTTTCTGAAAAATCCACAATACATGCTCTGAGAAAGTCTTCTAAAATCTGAATCACCCTTTCAGATTGTCCATCGGTCTGGGGGTGAAACGCAGTGCTAAAGGTCAACTTTGTACCCATAGCTCTATGCAAAATTTTCCAAAAAGCTGATGTGAACTTTGGATCCCTATCTGATACAATAGAAATTGGAACACCATGAAGCGTCACTATTTCTTTTACATATAAATCTGCGTATCTGCTCACCTCGTATGTTGTTTTGACTGGTAAGAAATGAGCAGACTTAGTGAGTCTATCAATTATAACCCAGATGGAGTTATATCCTTGAACAGTTCTTGGTAAACCAGTTACAAAGTCCATCGCTATTCAGCTCCTTCTGTGTGAAGAAGTACTTGAGTCTCTTATGGTCTGTGAAAATCTGACACTTCTCACCGTACAAATAGTGTCTCCAAATCTTCAGTGCGAACACTACTGCTGCAAGCTCCAGATCATGTGTCGGATAATTCTGCTCACTCTTCAACTGCCTCGACGCATATGCGATAACCTTGCCACCCTGCATCAGCACTGCACCTAACCCTCTCAGGGAAGCATCTGTATAACCACGAACTCCTCGTGATCCACTGGCATAGTTAAAACTGGTGCTGAAGTGAGAGCCTCCTTCAGCTATCGAAGCTCCTCTGACACTCAGGACTCCACACATACTTCGCATTCTTCTTGGTCAGGGCTGTCAAGGGCGCTGAGATCGAAGAGAAGCCCTTGATGAATTTGCGATAGTATCCTGCTAAGCCCAATAAACTGCGAATCTCTGCTACATTATTTGGAATCCCCCAGTTCTGAAATGCCTCCACCTTTGATGGGTCGATTGAAATCCCATCTCTAGAAACGATATGCCCCAGAAACTCCACCTGCTCGAGGCAAAAATCCTGAATCTGCTCCTTCAGCTCCTTTATCTCGGTAGGAGCCAAACGATACGGTGCCTTAGAGATAGGCACTGTAACTGGCATCAGCTCGATCAAAAACTCCACCTCTCTCTCTGGTGGAATTCCCACAACGTCGTCAGGAAAGACATCTACAAAGTCTCTGACTACCTCCACCTCAGAAAGTGAAGGGCCTAATGTATCTCCTGTAGTCGTAACACTGGCCAAGAACGCCTGACATCCAAGCTCAACTAGCTTCCTAGCCTGCAGAAAAGATATAAACCTGGGCTTCCGCGGTCTCCTCGCTGCCTCAAATAAGAAAGTCTCATGCACTAGCGGTCTGATCGTCACTGATCTCCGTTGGAAATCAATCACTGCTCCGTGCTCCGTCAACCAGTACATACCTATAATGAGATCAAATCCTGACATCGGCAACACGACCAAGTCTTCTCTGACCGCATGATCCTGGAACATCATCGTCAATCCCAGAATAGCTCTGGTCATCGTCAACTCCTCTCCTGACGAAAAAGTCACTGCGAGAGCCCCACCCAAGATCTCCGTCATAATCCCCATCCTCTGTGTGAACGCACTCGAAATAAACGAGTGGGTCTCCCCTGAGGTAGTGACACCAAGCACAGGAATCTCGCCTGAAACAGAAACATCACACAGGCACGCGTTTACAGTCGAAGTAGATGCCCAAATACAGTTTATATGCCTAATACATTTCTAGGTTCGTTAGTCCTATCTGTCTACATTCCCAAAGCACGTTCTAGAAGGTCTACAGTTCTACTAGATTCACCCAACAGCCTAAGGCATAAAACCACCTAACAGTGTTCTACTCAGCATGCAATTTAGAATACAGTGAATACCAAAATTCCAGAATCACGGAAATGGCGAAAATTCTAAAGCAGAATACCTGTAAGCAGTGTCGTGTCTGGGTCTGCGGTCTCCGCCTGCATCACGGAAACATGACCTGTGGCCTGTCTCCTCTTAGGGAAATCCCTAGAAATATGCCCTGGCTCCTTGCAGTGATAGCACCTATCTGATCCAGCAATACAATCTCTTGAATGCTGCTTATTGCACTCCTTGCAGATCGATGCCCCTCCAGGTCTGGGGGCGCTGGCCCCTATTGCTGCGGCGGCCTCTGCTGGTCCTGAGGTCTCTGCTGCTACTGCCCCTATGGATTTGGGCCCTTAGAAGGCCCCTGAAAAGATCTCTTCACTGGCTTCTGTGAAGACTGACCCCTAGCGAGCTGCTGAAACTGCCTCTTCCTCTGATAGTCATCTCTCATGTCCTTCTTGCCCCTCTTATACCGGTAAGCTTTGTTCACTACCGCCAAGTACGTGGTCACATCCATCATATTGACATCGTGGTGGATGTCTGGTCGTAGTCCATCAGTAAACTGCCTCAACTTCTCACTCTCCACTGTCGCGATCGAGGGTACAAAGTCACACCCCCGCTCGAACTGCCGCACATACTCAGCAACAGACTTGTATCCCTGGCGGAGACTCATAAACTCTCCGATCAACTGACTCCGGACGTCAACAACGAAATACTTCTCAAAGAAGATGACCTTGAACCTCTCCCAGGTTAGGCTCTCGAGAATAAAACCCACCACCGTGCTCTACCATCAAAGAGCGTCATCTCCCTTCATCATGAAATAGCACATCGCACCTTGTCAGCATCCGGGAGACCCATATATGCAAAGATGGTCTCCAACGAACGGATCCACTCCTCAGCTACAAGCGACCAGTAGTACCAGCAATGTGACTCCCGAACCCAACGACAATTCCAGTAGTACCAGCAATGTGACTCCCGAACCCAACGAGAATTGGGTAAATAAAAATTTTCGAATAAAAGAAGGACTAAATGATAATTCGCTATAGGCTGTATGTTGGGGATCCGGATCCGCCCCCCGGTCAGGCAGCGGAAGAACAAAAAATATGGAACCGGGAGGCGATCAATACGAAAAACAATTCTACATGTATCGACATACATAGGGCGTTTAGCGTGTTACCTCGCTGGCACTTGTGCCTGGCTCCAACCGGTGTTTCAAGAACCCGGTGCTTCTCGGTAGATTGCGGTAGTTACGCCAATCCGGTCCACGACCAGATCCAAGACTCCTTCGTCAGACTGCACTAGAAGTTCTGACGAGATCAGCACGATCGGATTCTCCTCGAAAAACTAGGCCGGAACAAATTCCGGCGAAGTTGGCGGCGGCGGCGGCGGCGCACGGCGGTGGCGGCGGCGGCGGCGGCGAGAGAAGAGAAGGGAGGGAGGCGTGTGATTTGCTAGGGTTAGGTTGTAGTCTTATTTTTTAATCAAGTCACTAAGTCTTAATTAAATAGACTTAAAGTTGGACTTGGGCCGGTCCAACGGGCCCCGGTCCAAATGACGATATCTATCGCTGTGACTTCATCGCAACTCCGATCGCCGATCAGATCGGACCGATCGACTCAGTTTCCAAACTGAATGTTATGATGTGAAAAACAATTTTTCAGATCATCTAACCCCAAATAGCAAAATGACCGTTTTGCCCCTCAACAGAGTCAAATCCCGGTTTGACCCCTGTTGACTTTTAGGAAGTCGCACTTCCCGAAATCCTCTTCTCGTGCACAACACATTGAGCTGAGTATCCGTGTGGGAATTTTGAATCCAGTACTTGTGTGACCCTCAATGGTTCAGGGATACAGCTAGCTGTGGGCCCACAACCATTGTGGCTCCGGAATCACAATTCCGGACCTGCCCAACGGATCATGGTAAAGCGTCTAGCAACATCGCCCCATGATCCCCTAGGTATCACTGATAGTGCCTGCAAGAACCAGTCAGTCGTGGTTAGCGTACTGTACGGTCCTTTCAATCCATATATCCCGATCAGATCAACGACCATTGGTAAATCGAGAGTCGCTAGAGATCCGATAGCTATGCATACATCTT
>KV010356.1:2276-14762 GCA_001598015.1 Dorcoceras hygrometricum | reverse complement strand
TCTTTGGATCAAAATACAGTAAAACGCAACCTTCAAATCTTCCTTTCTTTAAAATCTCATATAATCATGCAAACAGAATTGAATATATGCTTTCACTGAGTGAGCAAGAAACAGAGTTTACTTGCCTGAATTCTTTAACACAACAACGGCAGTAAATCCAGCAACTCCTAACGCACCGCCTGTTTCCTTTAAAACACTTTGAAAGTATTTTGTTCGGCTTCTTGAGAGAGAGCACCGCTTCTAAATGATTTGATTTGAAGATAATGATGCATGAGCAGCTTATCAGCCTATTTATATGATTTAGAATGTCCTACTTAAGGAAAACACGTTAATCGATATGTCCAAAATCCCTTATAAGCGTGCTCTGTTTTTTCAAAGTAAAAATGATACATATGGAAACCGAACCATTTTAATTAAAACAAAAGGATTCAATTGGCGTGCTGGAACCACTAGACATCTACTGTTATTGCATTCTAAAATCTGGTTACCAACCCAAGATATAAGAATAGGTTGATCATCACATAAGACATGAAATCTGAAATTGCTATTCATGGATCGAAATAATATAGCATTGTAATCCCTCAATCTCATGTCTTTCTAATTGTGGACTCTAAAATATCCGGGCATTACAGTAACAATCAATGAACCCCCTATGAATGGTTTATTGATTTGTGTTGAATGTACTGAACGTTTCTCGGGGCAACTTTTGATTTCCGCTGCGCCCCCGGGAAACGGGATCCGGATCCGCCATTATACGCCAACAATAAAAACATGCGGAAAACACCATAACTGAATCCTAATTTTAAAACGTTGCAAATAGATTTCTGTAAACAGAAATCTGTTCGACTTACTGTGTGTGCAATGGTGTATGCGTGAGTGCTAAATGTAAAATTGCATATGCGGAAAGCTTAAAGAAATGGACCAGCTGTTTGTTTATGGAAATTCGGACTTCAATGTCCTACGTCTTCCCTTCTTCCTCCTCGGAAGGTTCCACTAGAAGATTTGATCTATACATCGTGTACAGACCTGATCCCGCAACCAGCAACTGCGAGAACTCCTAGACTCCACCAGACCTCGGCTGTTACTCACTTGTTTTACGCCTATGTGAGAAAGGCTACAGACACAGAGTTTAACGTCTTCGTGCTTGGACGAGATCTGATTTTGTATTGGGTTTGAGATTCATTCACTATACAATTTCGCTCAACTCTCATGAATGTGAATGAATCTCTGTATGTGTGAGATTTACAGTGTAAGCACAACTCTCGTAAACATTAAATCTCACACACTAGGGAAATGCTTCTACAAAAGCTGATTTAGACTCAGCAGTCGACACTCGTAGTACACTCCTCTCTAATGGCGGTCGACTGCTTCATCTCTGTTTTTCTTCCCTTTTTGTTCCTTTGAATTCTCACGAAAATCATCATCTTCTTCCTTCAAATCTTATCCCTTAAATAGCCTCTGTTCAAATTGAATCCATTGGGCACAAGTTCTTCCCGTAGAAAGATGTTCCTTGAAGTACCGACAGTGAGTTGTCCTTGTGTCCTTTCTTTTGCAGGCTTTTTGTCATTTTCAACATTTGAACTATGTTCCAGCAGCTGATCTATACCAACAGCTGATTATCCCATCAGCTGATTAAGCTCAGCAGTTGACTACTGATTAGTCAACTGCTTCGCTTCTTTGTGTTCAACTACTGATCAACAACTGAATGCTTGCAACGGCTGATTTCTTCAACATCTGAAGCAACTTACTGTTGAATCATTCTTCTGCTGAATCGTTCTTTTGTTTACTGCTGATTCATATTTTCAACTATTGAATCCATCTTTTCTTCGCGCTACAGCTGGTTCAATTTTCTTTCTTTACAACTGCTGATGCGACTGTAGCTCACTGCTGAACATACTGTAGCTTGCGACTGAATTGCCTGTTAAGAGTTAAACAACGTCGCTCCATCTCTTGCGTCTAGATCACTGTAGCTCGCGACTGGTACATCAGCTGGTGGTCTAGATGTGCTAGCGACTGGTTGACCAGCTGGTGAAGATATGCTTGCAGCTGGTTCACCATCGTTGGTCTTGAAGTGCTTTCGACTGGATCACTGTAGCTTGCGTCTTGATGCACAAACTACTGTAGCTCTCGTCTGGATGTACAAACTACTGTAGCTACCTGCTGGTTTTCCTTAAGAGATGTACCTGCTGGTTATTACCATCGCAAAATCCATCGACTGAACCTCAGCGCGAAGGCAAAACGCTGTCGTATCCATTTATCCAAACGACATCGTTTTGCTATCGCTAACTTCAAGTACCATTGACTGGTTGTACTGTAGCTCACTGCTGATTGTGATGACATCACTGCTGACGTCATCATCGCTGATCCATCTACTGATTCTGCTGATGTCACTGCTACTGATCCATCTTGTTGTCTGCTGATATTGCTGACGTCATCGTCCCCTTAGCACTCCAGCTGGTTCTTGTCGTTCCAGCTGGTCCAACTTATCTCTCCAGCTGGTTCATCTTCTCCTTAGCGATTATCACAGCTGCTGGTCAAATTTGGCCTCCGCCTGATTACGAACAACTGACTCAACTTTGGACGTCTCCATTGCTAATCCAGCTGCCGTCTAAATGATAAGCCAAACCAGCTGTGAACTTTATCTTTTCTCCTCACGACTGGACAAATTCTGCTTCATCAGTGCTTCTTCGATAGTTAATATCTGTACACTAAGTAGAATTATTAGAAACACAATAACAGGTTTTGTGTAATTCAAAACTTAATCCGGATCTGTGTAACGTAGGAGATTCATCTCTTCGAACTTTCATAAACAAACAGATGAGTTCTTTACAGTTTTCAGTTTACAGCTTTCTGCATTCATACTTGCATCGCATAATTTTAACAAACATATTTCAATTTTCAGAGAGTATATTCAGATGTTTTTCCGCTTGATTTTTATACCATATCTGATATACTTCTCGGTGCTCATAGATTTCAAGAACTGGAGCTATTGCAGCTCACGCAGAGTTAGTTTCTCATCGTTCAGATAGCGCATGATCTGTTCAGCACGCAGCACTACTCAGTGCTGATTCAGCTTAGGCGATCTGCTTGGCGTGTTGTTTTTCAAAATTTTTTTAAAAGCACGTTATCTAAATTTTTGATCCACGAATTGGTGTCCGAGCTGTGTGAGAGCTTACGGTACCAGTTTTTGGACCTATCAGAAATGGATATTCAGTGTTGTTTATCCAAATTTTTGTATGATGTAATTGTGGTGATATATACTGACGGGATGATCCAATTTAGTTAAATACACTAAATCGGACAAACAACACTAAAAATATTGGACAAGCAACACTGAATATCTTAAAACAAACTTCATCTCGGGAACCAAGAACAAAATCCTTACTTCAAAAAAGCCAACGGCCATGCTGCCAACGACTTAACTTTTTCTCACATCTGATTTACTTTTTCTCATGTCGAGAACAACTATCACTGTGAAGAAATAATGCACAACTTCGATATCGGCTTTTGAAATTGATGGGCAACAACCCACGGTCTTTGATTGCAAGGTGGGAGACGATATTCAAATGCTTCTTCGACAAGCCTCCTATTTGTACCATTGAAGAAGATGGATTCTCTCGGTTTGAAAGTTCGATTTTCTCATTTTCGGAGGGAGCCTAAATTAAGTTTTGGAATAGTGGGGACTGAGACTGAAGCGTAAATGAAAATAAGTATTTATATGTAATAGCCGAAACAAAAAAAGGGACAAAAAAATCAACTGGACTAAAATTAAATAAAGCTACAGTTCTTGGGAAATGACCACCAATTTTCATGTTTTGCGGCCGCGCCACCACACTCTCCAATTCTTCACCCTGCGTCCACCGCGGCGGCCCGCCGCCAAGTTCCTCCGTTACGCTTTTTACTCCTCCGCTGCTACCTCGATTTTATCATCCTCGATTCTTCCCTATGGTCCTTCCCTCCTTAAAGGACACCCCCCGTTTCCCGTTGAATCAACAAAATGCATCTCCGACGACTGTGATACTACCGATTGCAGTTATACATCATTGGTCGAAAGGCGGTTTACTCGAATATTTGATATTTCGGCCCTCAGAGTACCAGCCGACCTTTGCTACGACCTCGAAAACCGATTCCGAGGCCACCTCCTCAACTGGCCTCGAATCAAGAACATTGCCAGAGTACCTGGGGATGAAATTGATGATGAAATTAAGAGAATTTTATCCAATTTAGTTGACGGAGGGGAGGAAAATCTAGCTGCATTGAATAGGAGGGTTTATAGGAAGGCTGAGGGGGATGGGGAGCCGTTGAACGCTGTGCTGTACCGGGATAAGCTTGCTAGAACTTTTAATTCACGAGGCTATGCCAATTTCAGGAATTTAGCTAAGATATCGAGGCCAAAGAAGAAGAAAACGAGGGATGATGGGGAAAAGCGAGTCGTGAAAGGGATTGGGAAGAACGATATGATGTCTATTGAGGTAATTGAAGAAGCTGACGAAGATGGCGAAGATATGAGTAGATTGCTAGGTGACAATATTAAGCGGGCAAAATGGAGAGGTTCGACGAGGCTGCTACTTTTGGATGAACAGTATGCTCTTAAAGGGATTGAGGAATTGCCCGAGTCTATCAAGGTTTTGTTCTCGAACATTTTGGTACTCCCTGAACTAGAAATTTGTCTGGAAGTTGGGTATCATGTGTGCCTGTTTTGGTAGTTGCTGTTGTGGTTATTTGTGTTATCCGTTTAAATGCAATAGGTTGCCCATTTTATATTATAGTTAATCATTGTAGGGATTTAAGAGTGGGTTGGGTTGTACCTTGTTTTGGGGAACCTAATAAAATGTGCTCCCATTTAACTTAACTTCGGGTTGCTGAAAAATGCTGGGATACCAGGCTTGTGCCCTTCGATGATACTGCTTTTCTAGTGAAATCATGACAACTCAGCTCTGTGGGACTTATTACAAGTTCATATGGATGTGCTCCTAATTCTTATTGTTATCAGATGCTTAGTGAAGACAAACTATTGTTATGATGTGGAATTTTAACTTGCTGTGTGATACATTTCATAGTCATCATCTCACGAACTTGGTTTGAGAAGTTCCAGAGTTTCTCGAGCAATGAGGGATGATGTCAACCTATTGTTGTGCTTTTCTGGCTTGCACAGCAATATACGAAAGCTCGGGGCTGATATTTAAATTTTGTTGTTCAGGCAGTTTTGAAAGAACATGATGTGGATGGCACGGCGCCAGCTTTTGAACTAGTGAAGTGCCAGTTGACTTTATTTTATAATTACTGGCAGATGAATGAGGTATCTAGTTTATGCACTGCTGGTGGTTGATATTATCTACTTCCTATTTCATTCTCTATTCTCATCCAAAGAGTAGATGATAGACCAGTTTTCTGGGAAATAATTTCTCCGTAATGGTGTCACATGGCCATGTAATTGAGATGATTTTCATGAGCTGACATTTTCCTATTCACTGAGCTGAAGAAATAGCTCTTTGATGTCTCTCTCAAATATTTATGTGTTCCTTCCTCACTTGTCTCCCCTTATTCTTACTTATCTTGCACGTGTATGATATGGAGACCACATATTGTTTGCAGATCTTGGACGCTGTGCTTCCAAAAGGTATGATAATACCTTCATCTTTTGAACTAGTTGGGCATATTGCACACCTCAATCTGAGAGAAGAACATCTTCCATATAAAAAAGTTATTGCAAAGGTATTTTCCTGTTCATTGAGAAAACATCTTTATTCATTGTGGAGTTCTGATGTGTCATTATCTCTATGCGACATTTTTTTTACCCCGGCTCATTCTGTTTGCGCCAGGTAATTTTGGATAGGAACAAGCCAAAGATCCAAACAATTGTGAACAAAGTTGATGCCATTCAGAATGAGTACAGATGTATGAAGCTTGAAGTTTTGGCTGGAAATCATTCCCTTGCAACGACAGTGGTGGAGAATGGGTTGCGATTTCATGTTGATTTAGCAACAGTGTAAGTGTAGACTGGAACAGTACAAGCATGGCTGAAACAGAAAGAATTACTAAATCCAATGCCATTTTTTGTCTATAGATATTGGAATTCAAGGCTGGCAACTGAGAGACAGAGGCTTCTAAGTTGCTTCACATGCAATGATGTTGTTTGTACGTTCATATCATACTTCTTCCATAAATTTTTATATTGTTCTTTGCATTATATTTAAAATTTAGCATAATATTTGTTTCATGGCACAACTCATAATTTTTGGTATAAATTTTGGTTTCTGGATTTTTGATCACATATATTACATGGATAATATTTTCCACGGCTTAACAAGTTGCACTTGTAATCCATGGGTAGTGTCATACTGATGAATGATATATGGTGCTTTGTCAACATTGTTTAGCTTATCTTTTTTAAAATTATTTTGTATTTGCCTCCAAATCTGAAATTTTGATGCCCAAAAGGGCCGGTTAGGCAAAGCCTGAACAGTATTATTTGTCAAGAAGGCATGAGGTTTTGTACGTCACAGTTCACTCTGTTATTCCATACTCTTTTTATTACCTTCTCTGTTATATATGCACCACTTTGATACTTACTGTTTTGATTTGTTTGTATAGGTGATGTTTTTGCTGGAGTTGGCCCCATTGCAATATCTGCCGCTAAAGTAGTAAAGCATGTGTATGCTAATGATTTGAATCCTTCTGCTGTTGACTATCTTGAAAGGAACTGCGTCCTCAATAAAATTGAGAGAAAGATGGAGGCATGGACAAACCCTTATGCATGACTTGTGCAGATTTATTGCTTTAGTTATAAAATAAATGTCAATGACAGATCATATTTGGATGTAACGCTCAAAATGTGACATATAAAACTTATCTATGTGTGTACATGCATACATCCATCCATGTATGTACGTAGCTTTTTTAGTTTTTGTTCTTGTATATGGCATGTCTTCATGAGGTGTTCCTTGTTGCACTGTCCTACCATTTTTTCTAGTTTTAGTGATGCATTCTTATGAGTTGTAAGAGAGTTATATGCCACTTCAGAATAGTCTAAGCCATATGGAATTCCAGCACATTGACTTATATTCCAATTTGTTATGTCTAGGTATTCAACATGGACGGGAGAAGATTTATTGAAACAGTTTTTAGTTGCCAGAGAACTCATTCAATTACTCAAGTTATCATGAACTTGCCAAATGATGCAGCTGAATTTCTTGGTATGCTTGTTTGCTTAACATTACATCGCTTTTCCAATTTTAAATATGTGACTAATTGTATTATCTTTTGATGGTCCCAAAAATAGGATCAAAACAAGTACATGAGTTCAGAAGGGGGTTGAATGAACTCCTTGGATTTTTTAAACTTTTCAAGCTCTTTTCAAAAACGTTTTTAAACGCACTGCTTATCTCAGTTAAATGCAAATCTCTCGGCTAACTAAAAAGTGCGGAATAAAGCCGATTGATTTGTGAACAGTGAACAATAAATAAATGCGTAAAGTAAAGAGATAAAGGGACAGAGAATTTGTTTCTGGAAGTTCGGATATTAATATCCTACGTCTCCCCTTCTTCCTTATTCAGGAAGGATACACTAGAAGATTTGATGTACACAGTCCTTCTGCAGACACCCGACCACACAAGCCTCACTTGTATGAACTCCTAGTATCTCCACAACAATCCACGCAGACGCAGCTGCTGGTTTACAACACTTAGTAATATTTTCAAACGGCTTTTGAGAGCTCGTTTGTTACAGACTCAGTGATGATATAACAATAATTCAATTTGGCAGCGTTTCAGCAATAGAAATGGCGAGAGAGATGTTCTTCAATTCAAAACATCTGCTATTTATACTCTTCGTTCAACGGTCGATTACTTCTGATAAGGCAACAAAATCCTTTTTGAAATTCTGACAATAGTACGCCATCAATCCTGCATCACTACATGGTAAATTGCGTATTGTCAGAGGCACAAATATAATTTCCATATATGTGCAATCCCGTTGTAACAACCTCTGCCAATGTGTACTATTTTTCCAAAATTAGTACCAATCTCGTCTCCTTAATTCTAGGCAATTTGTATGATTCTGTTTTGGCCATCGATCTTTTCCAATTGAGTATACGATCGAATTTGAATCAACTTAATGCTTGCGCCTGAAACCATTTCTGTTGGCAGATAGTTCTTTGTTGAAGATGATGAATAGTCCAACACTGTTCAAATATCTGTCGCGATTAAACAATGTATGATCAGTTGCAAATTTCAGCAATGATGACGTCATCATATCTGTTCCTCTACTGTAGCTGACGTCATCATATCTGTTATATGACCATTGTAGCTAAATGTGATGGTGACGTCATGATATCTGATATTCTACTGTGGCTGACGTCATCATATCTGTTGATAGCAAACGAAGTCCTGTTGAACTTACTGTTACGAAAACTGTTGATGGCAAACGAAGTCCTGTTGAACTTACTGTTACGAAAACTGTTGATAGCAAACGTTGCTCGCACTGTTCCAATAACAAATACTGTAGCGAAATCTGGTGTCAGCAACGATGAGTAGTACTGTTACAAGGTCTGTCGAATATACTCATCGATAGATGTCGCCCTTTCTGATGATAGAAACTTCACTGTTTCAATACCTGTTGGTAGATACTATCACCGATACAATAGTCAAGTGCTGTTGGCAGATATCAACATCCTCAATATTCCATCAACAGTAGATTTCTGGCCCGACAACCCAAATAACCAAATCGATAACCCGACTGTCTTAAAACCCGAAATCATATCTGTAATTCAAACCAAGCACTGTTGTCAGCAACCTCTGGTCTCCGTGAGAATATTATTCAAAATTCATCGTTTAAGTCCAAATCTTTTCTTATATTTGTTATCACCAAAACTATAAATTTTATCCTAACATCTTTGGTTTGTTTATTGAAGTAATATTGCTTCATTGCATTTTTGGACACATTATTCACACAAGCTGAACTAATTTGTAAACTGATGTGTTTCTATAACTTGAGAGCATCTGTCTCTTTCCATTGATGGAACAACAGCTGAAGGATGAAGCTTGACAATATCTTCTAACATCACCTTATCAATTATCAGAATCATTTTGTGCATATGTTTGTGAGATATCATGGAATTTCATTCCTTTCACAATATCTTAACAGAAAAGAAAGATCTACTTTGAGAAGAGAATAGTTGACTGGGCCACAAACTTTGGGAATGGGCTGAATTTCATGTGCTTTCTATCCATTCATCATTATAGTTGGATTGAACATCTTCCTCGTACACCTTTGCTTTGGAAATAAATTCGACAAATGGTTCCATTATTCTTCAGATACTTGTTTGGTCTCTGCACTACGTATTTTTTAATGTTAATTCAAACAGCCAAAGGAATACCATTATGTACTTAGTACCTTTTTAAATTGTGATTGATTTCTTCTAGGAGTTCTGAAGTTGAGGGTGAGCAAATCTCCATTATCAAAGGATTTGCACTCTAGTTTTTGATACACTGGCTTCTATAGAAATGAATGTAGTGTTAACAAGGATGCCAATACACTTAGTGCCCTTGTTTAGAATATTTTGGTTTTGCTATTTTCTTGAGACCAAATTCTTCAAGGCTTTTGTCGAATTCATATAGCCAATTGTTTTGTTTTTGCTCTTTTCTCCTGATCACGAATTTCTTCAATTCTTTTATAGAATTCCTATATCTCTATCTCACACAATCACATCCTTTTCCGCTTTGAAAGATTTTTGCTGATTGCAGATGCTTTTAAGGGAATATTCAAAGAAAATAATAGGGACAGAGAGTTTATCTTGCCAAAAATTCATGTTTATGGTTTCTCAAAAGCCCAGGACCCGGAGTTTGACTTTCATGAGGTATGGATTATTTTTCTACCGCCATATCGTTCAAGATGGAGCAGTTAATCTTCTACTTGTAATTTCTCCCCTTTTTTATGCAATCTAGCGGATTAGAATCGCTCTAGTGGAAGTGGCTTTCGAAGTGGAGATGCGTAGAGTTTGCCTAGTGGCCCCTGGGAAATGGATGTTATGTGCATCTTTCATGCTGCCTGAAAGAGTCGCATATGCGAAAGCAGGTCCAGTTTTGTAACTAAGACTGCTTCCATGTGTGTACATAAAATCTCATGAGTAACAGTTACCACATAGTTCCACACCTGTAGCTTAGAAACAACTAGCATGTAAAAACGTACAGAATTTGGAATTATATATACGGAATAACTGAACTTGAAATTCCTAATTTGAGAAATTTCCCATCCACCAATATCCCATTTGATCAAGTTGATTTTCTTTGATCAAGTTAATATTTTAAAAAATCTATTGGAAACATAGATTTCAATTTTTAAAAATCATTCAACTTTTGTCTTACGAACAATATTCAATTTATTTGTCGAACATTAATTGGGCCCAAGATATGAGTAAAGAGATCCGAAAATAACTTTTCAGCATTCCAATTTCTAATCATGTTATATATATATATATTTCCTCATCTAAGATGGACATCAACTTTTAAGTGGCGGTGGTATTAGAAAAATATAGAACAAAGAGAAAACGATAAAAATTAGACTATGTTTGAACAAGTTTTTAAATACATTTGAAGTGACAAATTGGTAAAAATCTTTAAAGCATGCTTTTAAAAATGATCTTGATTTTCTTTTCAAAAAATTATCCTCCAAGTTTTCTTTTCATAGAAAAATTTTGGAGGTCCCTTCTTTTAATATTTTTAGAATTAAAATTTTGTTCAATTAATTTTTTGTTTTAATAGAATACTGGTGAAAATCTATCTTTATTCTTCAAAAACTTTAAAATATATTTATAAAAAGTTCGCAAAAAAAACCTTTTATAAAAATGTTTTATAGGTGTGTCATACGAAACCATAATGTTTGTTATGCCTATATTTCTACTTTGTAGCAGTCCACAGGTGATTGTCAAGCAACTTTGGTGCTTCAATGGGTTTACAAAATGCTGGAGAAAACTCAATCCTTGATGTAAAAACTAATCCGGAGTAGTGTTTTTTAATATTAAGTTGAACTGATGGGAAAAAAAAAATCTAACCGAATATACTTAATAGTCTACTCCATCAAACTGATACTAAAACCCCTGATTTTTAAAATAGTTTAATCCATCGATAAACCCGATATTATCTTTCCTATGTAAACGTAGAACAACCAAACAAAATTGAACCAATATACAAAGATTATTTTGAAATGTCGATAAGCATCGGGAACATTATCCGGGTTTCTGAAGCCCAATTTGTCTGAGTTGGGCCTCTAATCCGACCTGGCCCCGTGCTAACCGACCGGGTTATCCACGACCCGAACTTGACTCGACCCATGGTCGACAGATCGTTTACAGTTCATCGAATTGGAACCCATCGACCCGTTGGACCCGGACTCGATAACTCGACCGATTTTGAAAAAACGATCGACTCGTCGGGCCGAGACCGGGTTGGGCTCGACGGGTTGACCATTGCGTGGAACCATCGGGTCTGTCCCGGATCGACCTAGCGGGTCAATCGTTATTTCAAACAAAAAAGTCTATAAATACCCTCATCCCTTTCAATTCTTTCCACACAACTCACTCTCAATCCCATATTCTCCTCTCAATTTCTTGTTTTCTTAATCTTAAGCTCTCCTAATCTATAATTCTCTTAAACTCCCCTAAATTCCTAGTCTCTTGTTCTTTTATTCTCTCAACTCTATACTACATTAAAAATGACGGAATCAAGTCATCTTGGTGGCCGTAAATGAAAGTCTATAATTCGCCAAACACGAATGTGTTAGAGTAGATGCCCAACTAGCCAACTTGTGGCGTGTGGGTTTATAGACTCTTGTATGAAACAATCTTTATATATGATATTCGCATTCATTTATAAGGCATTCTTTACTTTCTTTGTGTTGTATAATGATTAACAATTGCGTTGAGTAAAGACCTAGAATGCACTATAGTGTATGTTAGATGTGATAGTGGGTATGACGGCTATCATGAAATACATCTAATAGTCACTGTGTATTCTGGACAAGTTCCTAGTCGATTGGACCGTCAAAATGAGGATAAGACCGCCCGAGCTCGAGACTAGTATCTGCGTTGCGAAGTACCATGTTTCATTGGTAGGGAACATGTGATGTTCTGAGCATGCAGATAGATAGTGACCTGGTGATCTATCGAACTATCCTCCTTCGGACTTTCCAAGTGGTTACCATTTGTCGAGTTGATAAGTCCGAGGTCTTGGTTGTACTGATTAGTCCTCACGACTCGAAACGTCATTGAGACTCTACGTGATAGGCGTCTCACTTTGACTCGTTTGTCGACTCACTTGGGGTCATCAGGCGGTGGGATTGGGTGAGACCCCGATGCATGTAGGATTCGATGCATCGTTGTCGAGGATTCATCGCTCGCAGACATGCGTGGATATCCTATGCTATCTGAGGGGATAATAGTGTATAAATCTCTGGCCAGAGTACTAGAAGTGTTTTAGCTAATGTTGTTTA
>KV010355.1:8636-28619 GCA_001598015.1 Dorcoceras hygrometricum | reverse complement strand
TTTGATGGCCCAATCGACTAGGAACAGTTCAGAATACACAGTGACTATTAGATGTGTTTCATGATAGCCGTCATACCCACTATCACATCTAACATACACTTTAGTGCATTCTAGGTCTTTACTCAACGCAATTGTAAATCATCATACACACAATGAAAGTAAAGAATGCCATATAAAGAAATGCGAATATCATATATAAAGATTGTCATATACAAGAGTCTATGAACCCACATGCCACAAGTTGACTAGTTGGGCATCTACTCTAACATTCTTGTACCTGATGTGGACAAGACAAAGCAAGTCAGTTTGAACCAAATAATTCGGTCTTTATAGAATTGTTCAAACTGCTTTGTTTGACCAGATTGATTTGTCTAGATCTGGTTTATCAGCTTGTTTCTTCATCAAGCTGGTTGCTCTTCATCTTTAATCTTGTTCTAGAGCAACTTCTGCATCTGCGCCTCTGTTTGTCTGCAGCTGAGCTTGTTTTGTTCTTTCCTGCTCTTGAGCTGCTCTGAGGCTCAAGCTATGCTTCAATCCCAGCTGATTTCCAACCAGCTGGTTGATATATCTGTGAGATCAATCTTCTCAGAGATATCATACTGCCAGCTGGTTTGTCTGCTCCCGGCTGGTCCTCTTAACTTTAAAATGGTTTGTCCTTAACCAGCTGGCCTCTATTATTCTCGTCACGAGCCCCATTGTTACTTGCTTGTCCGCTTGATCCATTCAGACACCTCATCCAAATCATCAGCAAGAACATTGTTAATCAGTTCTGATTCAGTCTACCCAAGGACTGAGATCTCTATGATGAACTGATTATAGCCGTGCTCAATGATCAAGTGTGCACTTGATCACTGCTCTTGTATACGGATTCGCACTCAATCACTGCTCTTGTACACTGCACGTGATCTGCGCTTGAGCCATTCTGCGCTTGAACTCTGCTCTTCATTCTCTGCGCTTGATCTTCGTGCTGCTTCCAACTCCAAGCCAATGAACCAGCTTGGTGTTTCCTGCACTTCTGGAAGTAAACTGTTGTACCAGCTTGGGCGTCCCCTTACTGTTCCAGCTAGATATCTTCGACCAGTCCAGCTCAGGTGTCCCCTCATTTTTCCAGTTTGAATATCTTTACGTCTACTCCAGTCTTAGCAAGCTGCGCATGTAAAGTAGAGCATTAGTACAATATAAGCAGATTTTGTGTGAATCAATAGATTCTGATCTGTAGAAACAGATCCAACATGTTTTGAACTTGTGACAGCCGATGAGTCTTCGTTGTGCCCTTCATGCATTACACGTCTTGAAATGTTGCATGTCTTATCTGATTGCTGTTTTATGAGTGCTCTTTGTACTGAGGTTTGACCTCGTTGTTTTTCCCTTTTTGGGGGTTGTTTGGTCTTGTGTTTGGTGTTTGCAGGTTCTCTAGGTCAATCAGCTGGACCGAGCGGTGCGTCAACTGGTAGAGCCCTTCTTTGAGTCCCATTTATATATATTGTACTGAGTCAGTTTACCAGGGGATGCCCTGGGTGAATGCTTGTATTTGAAGATTTGTATTCGCGGAGATATTTATATACATTTTCTGGTATTATTTGATGTAGATATTTTGAGTTGAAAATCTGTACTTTGAGTATTAATGTATTTTGAATTATATTTTGTTCAGGCCGAGAAAGAAAAATTTTAATCCACTTTTTAAGCTTCCGTTGTATTTGCTTGTTTTATGCGAAACTTTGATCTTTGAGAACACCTGGCCTGACATTTTGGTATTAGAGCTTAAACTGGGATAAGATTGATTCTTTTCGATCACACTTGTGTCTAGGCACAGAGTTTGAACTTTCGTTTGTGCTTGACTATGTGATTTATATATCTGCCTATTTGTTTACCTTGTTATTCTTGGTTAGATGCCACCGAGAAGGAGATATAGAGCTATAGGTAGGTAATCGGGGAGTCTAGAGCCCCAGAGAGTGACGAGGATGTTGCTCAGCCGAATGTACCTTTGCGTCGTCGGGCTGGACAGGCAGAGGTTGAGGTGGAAAATTTAACTAGACAGATTGGTGAGATGGAGCTAGTGTTGGATATATTCCCGAGTATGAATCCCCATATTTTTACTGGGGCCGAGGGTGGTTTGATGGCTGAGGGATGGTTAGAACACATGGAGGAACTTTTCGATATCGTCGATTATTCTGATGAGAAGAGATTCCGATGAGAAGAGATTGAAGTTGGCCGTACTTCAATTCAGAGAGCATGCTCAACGTTGGTTGAAGGGTGCTTCCAGAGCCATGAGAGAGACCGATGGTTACTTGGGAGAGCTTCTGTGCCGCTCTTCGACGGGAGTTTACCCCACAATCGTATTACAACAACAGAGAGAGGGAATTTGATAATTTGGTACAAGGAAATCTGAAAGTAGCAGAGTATCCTAGACAGTTTTCCTCTCTACTTTCATATGTTCCTCATGTTGCTAACCAAGAGAGGACGAAGCAGAACAAATTTTTGAGAGGTTTAATACTAGATTTATTTCACTTAGTGTTAGCTGGTTCTCCTTTGACTTATGCTGAGGCGGTGGATAGAGTGGTAGACATAGAGGAGAGTCTCTTGGATGCGTAGACTCAGGTTCAGCCAACAGCTGGATGAGGTTTCCATCCCGTACCTAAAGGGATGTACTCATTTCAGCCTCCTCAGATGTCTCAGCAGTCGGGTCGCCAAAGGTTCAAGCCTCGAGGAAAACAGTTTAACGAGACGATCGAGCTCGTAGTTTCTTCTGGTTCAGATAGCTCTGGAGGAAGTGGTTCTAGAGCGGTGGTGTGTGGTCAGTGCGGAGGTAAGCAGTTGACTTCGTCAGTGTCGTGGAGAGCCTCGAGGAAAACAGTTTAAGAGACGATCGAGCTCGAGTTTTCTTCTGGTTCAGATAGCTCTGGAGGAAGTGGTTCTAGAGCGGTGGTGTGTGGTCAGTGCGGAGGTAAGCAGTTGACTTCTCAGTGTCGTGGAGTTTAGGGTCCTTGTTATAAGTTCGGGCAAGCTGGGCATTTTTCAAGAGTGTGTCGTTTGGGGAGGGGACAACACTCCAATATTTCGTAGCAGGGCTCGGCTGGTGTTTCTTCGCAGAGGCGGCATCCTCATGCCCTATCCCAACGATCAGGATTCAAACCACAGAAAGCGTCTAGGTTTGGAGGATCTTCTAGACCTCAATTTTCTGGACCTCAACAAGCTCGGGTGAATGCACAGACTCGGGAGCAAGTTGATGATATGCCCGGGGGAGTTAATGCAGGTACTGGTTTTATCTTTGATTTCCTGTATCTGTTTGTGTATGAGTGTGGGTTTATTTCTACCTGATAGGATCAATGGAATCGAAAATATAGTTAAAATGATGTTAGGAGTTCAGAAGGGGGGGGGGTTGAATGAACTCCTATCGATTTTGATTTTTCGAAACCTTTAAAACTGTTTTTAATAGCCTCACTTAACTCAGATCTGAGTTACCATATCTAAGGCTCTCAGTCTAATTGTGCAAGGTTCAGAATTTGTTTTTGGAAGTTCGGATATCAAATCGTACATCTCCCCTTCTTCCTTTTCAGGAAGGTTCTACTAGAAGAATTTGGTGGATGCAGCCTCTGCAAACACCCGGTCACTGAGCCTCGCTCCAAGTGAACTCCTAGCAACTTCTACAACACGCAGATAACACTGCTGGGTTACAATAAATGTAATTTTTGAACTGCTTCAAGAGCACGTTCATTACAGACTCTGTACTGATTTTACAACGAACACAATGCTAACAGAGTATGTAAATCTTCTGGTTATTTTTACAATGAAAAAGTGTTTACAGAAGTAAACCAGAAGATCTCTCGAAGCTTTATCAAAATAAGAACTTGAAAAAAAATGTTCTTCGAGATTGATACTGGGACTTAGAATATTATTGAGCGTTTTAGAATTCCCAGTGAGCGTAAGAATGTCTGAGAGCGAGAGCGAGAGAATGCGAGAGCTTTTCTTGTCAAAAATCAGCGAGAGCGTCTTCGTTTGAATTCTCCAGCTATTTATACTCTTCCATCTTCAACGGTCATTAATTTGCCAGTAGACATAATCATTTCTTGCATATCTCCATTGTATCGCCACATTTAATGCTCCATTAATACTATGAAAAAGGTTATCTGCGCTTGTCAGAGTTGAGTTGACTTATATACCAAAGAAGGTAAACATCGGTTGTACCAAATCTACGTACTGTTCACTATACTCAAAATAGCTCTGATATTGTCTCTTTTATTCAAATTGTCTAACAGGCTTTATCTGCTTAAATCGTGACCGTTGATTTCTCTCAAATAATCATTTGATAGCATCTGAAGAAATTCGAAGCTTGCAACTGAAAACTGAAATCTGCTCTCTTTCCCTTTTCGAAAATACTCTGTCAAATCTGAAATCGTCATATAAAAGTCATATCGAGATCTGAACTTTCCCCCTTTTTGAATTCTTTAACTAGCAGTTTTGTGAGATCTGAAATCTTATATCCTTTTAGAATATATACTCCTTTTTTGTAGAATCGTAACTCTACCAGATCTAAATCCTTGAAAATAACCGTTCTGATCTGAATTTCATTACCGTAATATGAAAAATAGTAACTGATAATACTCTGAAGGGATTATGCCCAAAACTGAATCTGTTCTCATCTGATAAGCTCGGATCTGAAATATACCTTCTGAATCAATAAAACTGGATCTGTTACCGTAGCTTCTGAATCAAACCTGATACCCTCTGATCTGAATTCCTTTAACCCGATAACTAGAATACTTGACCTGATACCTGAAATAACTTGAATACCCAAATCTGAAATACGCTGAAACTGATACAATCGAATCTGAGTTGCTCACACCTGGTTTGCTCAGTTCTGATCTGAATCTGCATACTTATCCCGATAACTGAGATCTGACAAAAACTCCTCCCAAATATTAACAGTCAAGATCTGAAATACTCCTCTCTTCTGCGAATACTTAATATCCTGATTAGTCTTAATTTCAGTTCTTAGTCTTGTTTTCGTTATCACCAAAACTTATAAATTTATCTTAACACTACCTCATTGTGTGATGTTGTATCTGTTTCTACCCTTGCTAGTGTGAGTTTTTTGTTCCGTGAGGTAGTGTTAGGTTGGTGGTTATATTTGTTCAGAACGTGCCGGTGACAAGTTTGATTTCTTTGGATATTAGAGATTTTGACTGTATTTTGGGTATGAATGTGTTGTCTGGTTATAGAGCTACAATTGATTGTTTCCATGGTGTGGTGAGGTTTAGACCTAAATCTGGTGAGGCTGAGCGGGTAACTCCCGTACCCATCTCCCTGCTGGGATCTGTTAGCCACTATGAGCGGAGTGGGTAGCTCCACATCTCATGAGTTGGGCAAAAGTGGGTTGAGCCATGTGTTGCATCTGGTACCGTGTGTTGAGACGAGTGGGTAGCTCCCATATACTCACACACCCCGTGGCCACTGATATATGTTATCCATTGCTATCAGCATTGATTATTGATCAGCTTTGAGTTGCCTTCGAGATTCTGGCTCCCTGCCTTTGGGTGTAGCCTTCTGTTGTGCTCAGCTGTTCATGCATAGCATTTGCATATTACTTGTTGCTTTTCGTTAGCTGTTTTATGTTGCTCTCCGTACTGGGGTTTGACCCATGTCCCTCTGGGGCTAGTATTGTTGTCCTGTATGTGTCTTCAGGTTACCATGGTTATTCGGTGGGTCGTGGTGTAGACCCAACTGGTGGTGTCCCAGGAGGTGGTTAGAGTATCCCAGTTAGCGTATAGCATATATGTATAAGCACTGTTAGCCAGGGAGTGCCCTGGGCTTTGTTGTATTTCAGTTTCTTTCGGTAGTGCCTGTATTTATTGAATATTGTACTGTTGTACTGAATTGTGTTTATAGAACTGGGATATTTTTAGTATTGTTGTATTTTAAATTATATGTTTTAATTGTGAGGCCAAGCGAAAATTTAAGCCACTTTTGTATGCTTCCGCTATTGTTTTGCGTGGTTTAACTCTGTATTGTGCACGAGGCCTGACAGAGTATCCAGAATAGCTTGCGACAATCATTTATAAACATCCAACCGTCCAACTCGAACCGTTCTACGAAAACTAACCCAGAGCTGATCCACGCACAGACCATCTCATGCCCGATCAATTACCCAAATTAATTGTTAACCATCCAGACTTCACAGCAGGTCGGATCACTAAGCGCAACATAATCAGTTCATCATAGGTAGGATCACTAAGCGCAACATAATCAGTTCATCATGGGGATCTCAGTCCGTGGGTAGACTGGATCAGAACTGATTATTATATCCCAAAGAAGAAGGGATACAATCACTGGTGCTTGATTGCAGTTATACGAGGATAAGGTTTAAAGTATCCTCGGAGAACTGCCTCAATCAACATTTGAAAAAAAGGTGTGCTTGCTGATGGTTTGGATGAGGTGTCGGATTGGACCAACAGAACAAGAAAGTAACACAGTGGCTCTTGACGAGAAGAATAGAGCCAAGCTGGTTAAGGACAAACCAGCTCGACCTGAATGCTTATGAGAGAGATGACAAACCAGCTCGAAGAATAGAAAATCGGATCAGGAGATCTGGTCAAGCTGGATGCTTATGAGAGAGATGAGACAGCTGGCTGTATGATATCTGTGAGAAGTTTGACGAGTTCGAGGTAGCCTCACAGATGTAGATGGAGGAAGATTCCTGTAGTGGAAAAAGTAACCAGCTTGGAAGGAAACCAGCTGGGAACGACAGCTGGCTGTATGATATCTGTGAGAAGTTTGACGAGTTCGAGGTAGCCTCACAGATGTAGATGGAGGAAGATTCCTGTAGTGGAAAAAGTAACCAGCTTGGAAGGAAACCAGCTGGGAACAAGCTCAGAGCCCGGCAATGCCTTAGTGTAATGAACAAGCCAGCTCGATGCAAAGAAACCAGCTGGTTAAATTCAAACGAGCTTGGCAAGAAGAGCATTGGCCAAGAGCAGGAAAGAACAGAACAAGAGCAGTTGTGTACAAGAGCAGATGAGAAGAGCAAATTAGAAATCAGCTCAAGAGCATTTGCGAGCAAGAGCAGCAGAGTTGAAGATGCAACCAACTCGAAGAAAAGACCATCTCAATGCAAACCAGAACGGAGATAAGCTGGTAAGCTGGTTAAGGTCAAACCAGCCCGGATAGCATGACAGATGCTGTCAAATCTACGAGCAAAGAGATTTGAATACAATACTATACGAATATTGCTTTTCAGCATTCAAAACGATTTGTTGTGTTGTCTTTCAAGTACAGTGCTCACGTGCTTAAAGTGAAGAAAAGTCTTCGACGCATTAAAAGACAAAGGACGCAAAGTACAAGATGTCAGAAGATTTTCAACGGCTACAACTTTGTTTCCAATGGACAAATTTGCAAAGCAGCTATATATAGCAAAAGCAGAGTACAAGCAAAATCATGCGCGCACAAGAGAAAGAGCGAAGTCAAAAGAGTGTTGTGCGAACAATCAAGTAAACAGCACAAGCTCTGGGAAGACATTGAAAAACCATCTTGGACAGGAGCACTTCCCAGTGTGTGAGATTCTATATTCGAGAGATAGAGCGTACACTGTAATCTCACACACGATTCACTCATATATTCAAGAGTTAAGCGAAATAGATATTGAGTGAATCAAGAACAAAACGACTTCCTTGTAGTCTTTGGACAGAGACGTTAAACAAGTCTATGTAGTTTTTGGACAGAGACGTTAAACAAGTCTATGTAGTCTTTCGCACTGAGACGTAAAAGAAGTGTTTGTAGCCTTTATCACTGAGGCGTAAAAGAAGTGAAGTTAGAAACACAGCATACGGGCTGGTGTGCATAGGCGCTAGGAGGTCTTGCATTCGAGGGCTATCGGATCGGGTTGCAGCGGGGGCCGCTGTAATCAAAGTCTTCTAGTGGATCCTTCCCATTGCGGAAGAAGGGGAGACGTAGGAGATGCAGATCCGAACTTCCATAAACAAATTGCAGCGTATTCTTTCTTTACAGCTTACTGCGTTCATACACATTGCATATTTTACAACTGTGATTAAAACCGTTAATAAGCTTTTGATTATAAGAGTTCGATTTGAGTTGTATCAGCATGATTTAATTTCATTACTCAATCTATATCTCGGTGCACTTAAAATTCAAGAACACTGAGCTATTGCAGCTCAAGTAACATATAAACCAGATCGCATATGCTGAACCAGCTCGCAGAGCAGCTGGTGTATTTCATGAGCGATACGATTGCCCTGTTGCGTGCCGCTTATTTTTCAAAAATCTTTAATGTACGCAACTTGAGGGGTCGGTGTCTTAGGCTATGTGAGAGCCTACGTGGGTTGTGTGAGAGCTCACGGATACCCCCTGTTTTTCGATCCTAACAGATAGGAGTTATGAGTTCATATTTGGTCGTATTTTTGGATAAGCCAGTAAATGAATGTCTTGAATATTGAGATCTGGATAACGGGTGTGTATATTGAGATTTTATTAGAGTTTTAAATTTGATTGTTATTTTACCATCATCTTCTTATGATTTGTGAAATATCTCGGCGTTCTATATTTCTTGGTATTTGAGGATTGTTGATTATGAACTATTGTGAATAGTGATCTCATTCCATTTTAATCGTTTTGGAGTGAAGACCGTAGGTCTATCAACATCTATTTGGAGTAGAACCGTTTCTTCTTTCAAAGAAGGAAGTCTGTTATATTTTGGGTTAAGTTTAAGAAATCTATTATCCCTAGGGTCTAGCTCCAGATCTCAGAACATAGTTCAAAGACACAAAACTCACATGCCTATAGACTACTCAAACTGGACTATACCTTAAGAACATATAGAAAACCTATATAAGATAGGTTTAACAGATTTCAAAACTTCCTTTTCAGTCAAAACTCATGAAGAAACTCTATCTATCCAATAGGATTCATAGAGTATCGCTCTCCTAAACAATACAACTATACAAAATATATACAAAAGAATTACATATACTTAAACTTTGGTTTAATCCAAATAGTAGTCAAACCTTTAGTTCATATTAGAGTTGATACTCCAATATACTTAGCTCTATGTGATAAAAGACTCAAGAGATACCAAACATCTCTTTTGTCGATGATTCAAAACAATATATGTAATTACCAATTTATTTCAATTGTTCATCGAATTTCTCTGTAGATCTTACAGATCCAATGATTTTAGATTCTTAATATTATATGTTCATATTCAGGGTGGTCAATTTCATCCCTGTAAAAAAATTTCAATAATCTATAGAGTCTACTTCAGACTTTTATCATCACAACTTAATCCAAAATATAACAGACTCCCTTGTTCGAAAGAAGAAATGGTTCTGTTACAAATAGATGCTGAAAGACCTACGGTCTTCTCTCCAAAACGTTTAAAATGGAACGAAATAACGATTACTCACCAATTCAAAATAAATACTCCTCAAATACCAATAAACATAGAAAGGAAGAGATATTTCTCAAATAATCGGAGAAGAAGATGGAAAATTTACAATAAAATTTAACCCACATATAAAGCCTATTGCAACACCAACTTTACAAAGATCAGAATCCTCTCGTTATTCATTTTCTACTTTCCAAAAATACAACAAATATGATTTTGTTACTACAATTCCAAAACCCAGATCAGGCCCTTCATCACCTCAAAATTATTCTCCTCCAACTTCACCCTCTATTTCCAGTATAATGATGATCACATCTGGAAAAGAATTTCAACTGGACTTCGAATACTTAAATGGAGAATTACAAGATACGTTCCATACTGAGATAAGAGTATGGTACGATAAATTAGAACAAGTGTGAGACCTGTGTTTTCGCAATCAGGTGTTGGTCGGGTTTGGACCAGCTGTTGGTCGATGTGCTTGGCGTAGCCATCGAATTTGCCTAAGTGTTGGAATCATCAGTTGGAAAGATCAGCATTAGTAGTAGGAATCAGTTGGGGCAGCAGTGCTTCGTTAGATTTCAGTCGTTGCATTTTGGTAGGAAGCAGCAGCAATGCTGATGTGGATTTCAGTCGTTGGTGTATTAGCGCGTATCCAGCTGTTGCGAGAGGCCAGCTGTTGCGAGTGATCATCTGTTGGTATTTTAGTTGCGATGATCAGCAGAGAGTGCTAAGAGACTCTGAAACGATGACGTTTTGTGAACAGGAACCAGCTGTTGGTTTTGTTAGCGTGTTTTGTAGCGGGTAGCGAAACTATGTCGTTTTGATAAGTTGGAACGACAGCGTTTTGAGTGGAGCGCTTTGTACCAGCTGTTGGTTATGATAGACATCAGCTGTTGAGAGATTTGGTGCGTTGTTTTATTCAGCTGCTGGTTTTTTGATCAGCTGTTGGTAGCAAGGTGACGTGTCCCTCTGCTACGTCGTTTGGTTAAGTTGGTGCAACGCCGTTTAGCCTTAGCGTTGTTTGAAAGATTCAACTGCTAGTTGATATAACAACGATAGGTAATAGCTGGTGCGAGATTTCAGCTGCTGGTTGAGATAACAGCGATGACAACTGATTTTGTCGGTGGGATCTGTTCCTGTTTCTATCTGCTGATTGAGTAGTGTATTTATTAGAAGACTTGGTCTTCGATTTGGCATGAGATTCCATACTTAGAAATATTTTCCCCCGATTCCCAATCTTTGTCTTGAACCCTAAGCACTGTTCATCGTAGCTTTTCTCCGTCGATTCCCGTCATTTCCCGTCTCTGTTTTGAGCAAGACCGGTGGCGTTGCACTCCTTGAGAGTTGCTCTTTCGATTGATACCACTTTTGGAAGCTGTGGTAGGCTGGAAGTAGGATCGCGAAGTTGCTATCTTCGGTAGTGTGTTCGTGTGTGCAGGTAGCGCTTCGATTAATTGTTAAGATCTTACCTTAGGCTTTGATTTGAGCTTCCTGTTGAGGTTTTGGGTAGGATTAATTGCTGGTTGAGTGTAGCTCCCAGTTTGTGATTCTGTGTTAGCGTCCCTGAGAATTATGCGTGTTGTTTATCAGGTTGCAGACCAGATTTCTCGGGACCCCGTTTGTGGTAGTTGTTGCACAGAATATCGAGGTACGGATTTGGAGCTTGTAATTCAGCGTGGTTATGGCTTGTATAAATTGTGAGGTTGCTGTTGTGTGAATTTCCGTGTATGATTGATGTTGCATATGTTTTATGCTATCTGTTTTATTAGCTGTTGCATGCACGCATATTCCATTCAGCTGTTGCAATCATGCCTTGTTGTTGTTGCTCTGTTTTCTTACCAGGATGCGATGGCGAGTGGCAATACCGCACTCTCATCTCCCTGCTGGGATCTGTTAGCCCTCATGCGCCGAGTGGTTAACTACCACAGTTCATGAGTTGGGCAACGGCAGGTTGAGCTGTTTGATGCATCGGGTATTCGGGTGTGGTGTAAAGACGAGCGGGTAATTCCCGTATGATTATACACACACCAGTGGCCACCATTCGTTGCAGATTCTGTTGAGCTGTGCTTGAGTTCCTTGGCTCCCTTCTTCGGTTGTATCCTTCGGCTGTTGTCCCGTTCTTCATGCATAGCATCTGCATTTTATCTTTGCTGTTCATTGCTGATTTATAGTTGCTCTCTGTACTGGGGTTTGACCCTAATGTCCCTCTGGGGCTTGGTTTGTTTTGTTTGCCTGTTGTTTGTTCAGGGTTCCTAGGCTACTCAGCTGGTCGTGGAGTTGGTCCGGCTGAAGGTGCCCCAGGAAGTGGTTAGAGTGTCCCAGTTAGTATAGTATATATATATGTATCAGTACTTAGCCAGGGGATGCCCTGTGCTCTGTTGTATTCAGTTGTGGTTGTTGTCAGGTACTTGATGCATGTTTTATGCTGTACTGTATTTCTGTGGCTTTTTGACCTTTGTTGGTTTAAACTGGAATATATTTTGAGTATTGCACTATTTTAAATTATGTTATCTTTCTGTCAGGCCAAAAGAAAAAATTTTACCCGCTTTTTAGTAGCTTCCGCATGTTTTTGCGTGTTTTGTCTCTGATGTGAGCACGAGGCCTAACATTTTTGGTATCAGAGCTTAAGCTGGGATAAGTTCGATTTCTTTGATCACACTTGAGTCTAGGCACAGTGTTGTGTGTTGTTTGTGCTTGACTATGTGATTTATGTGTTGCATATTGTTGTGATATGTGCTATCTATGCTGTACTTGTTCTGTGTTATCTTATCCTGTTTAGTGCCTTCGTAGAGAGATGCCGCCTAGACGTAGGGGTAGAGGTAGAGGGCAGTTTCAGGACGAGTCTGGAGGTCAGAACGAGGATCAGCTTAGTTTCCCTTCCCGTGGTCGCGGTAGGCGAGTGGAGGAGGAAGTTGATGACTTGACAACCCGTGTGGAGAGCATGGAGATTGTGATGGCTGGGTTCCAACGAATGAGTCCCCAGATCTTTAACGATGACGAGTCTAGCGAGGATGCGGATTCGTGGCTACGACACATGACTGGTTTGTTCGATCGTGTTCAGTACGATGATGTGCTTTGGTTGAGTTTGGCGACCTTCCAGCTGAGGAAGAGTGCGGAGCGTTGGTGGCATGGCGCTTCAAGGACGCTAGAGGAGACAGGTGTGGAGATTACTTAGGATAGCTTATGTTTTGCCTTTCGGCAGGAGTACGTCCCGGAGTCGTACGTGAACGCTGTGAGCGAGAGTTCGATCATTTGGAGCAAGGTACGATGTCTGTGCGAGAGTATGCTCTGTGAGACCTGGAATTGTGTTTAAGATTCATTTGTTGGAGTTAATCGGTATTTAGAGAATCTTGGTGGTTTAAGATCTCTGTTTGTATGTTTTAGTAGTAATTTCGGGTCAAATTCCTCACTTAGAACAATTCTGGAAGTTCTCGTATTTTTGAGATTTTGGGTAAAAGCTGGTTTTGTGAGCTAGCAGCTGGTCGGTGGCGAAAACCAGTCATAGCGTGTAATTGTAGCGCGGGAGATCAAACGCCGTCGTTTTAATGAAGTCTGGATGCGTTGTGTTAATGAAAGCTGGTAGCGTGTTTGTATCCAGCTGCTGCTTTATTTCGGGTATTAAGGGCAAAACGACAGCGTTTCGCTAAGTTGGTGCGATGTCGTTTGGATGTTGCGACTGGTACCAGCTGCGAGGATTTGTTCGCGTGTGTGCGTCGACTGGTTGTCCAGTTGAGAGCAGATGTCAACGCGGGTCAACGCTTCTGTAGCTTGCGACTGGTGGTGGTTATTGTAGCTTGCGTCTGGTTGTTTTGCGCGAGAACTAGCGACTGGATGACGTAGGCTATGCGTCGTCGTTTTAGTTAGCGCTAAGGAATCCAGTCGATGGGTTATGCGACGCCGTTTTAATTAGTTGCAACGCTGCGTTTTAGATGTCGCGACTTGTACCAGCTTTTGGAAGGATTTCACGCGAGAGAAACCAGCCGATGGTTGTAGGCGACCAGATGGTGGCAGATTTGATGACTTAAGCGGTGCGACGTCATTTTGTTAAGTCGCTGCGACATCGTTTTGATTAGCGTGGTTTGAGAATTCAGCAGTTGGTTCTTTGCATCTGCTGGTTTGTTGGTACCTGCTGGTTATGTCGGTGGATTTTTAAAACAGATTTCAGCAGCTACGGGATTTATATATAGGAAGACTTGGTCTTCGATTGAGATATCAGATCCCATACTTAGAATATTTTCCCCGACATTCGTTCTCTGTTTCTCGAACCCTAGAGCACTGTTCACCGTGAGCTTTTCCGGTGAATTCCCGTCGTTGCTGGCCGTTGTTTGGTTCGTGCGAGGTAGCGTTGGACTCCTCTCGAGAAGCTCTTTCATCCTATACCATTCTTGGGGGCGGTTGTTGGCTAGAGCGAGATCGCGAAGTTGCTGCCTTCGGCCATGTGTTGTGTCGTTGAGGTAGAACTTCGAATTGTCGATGAGATCTTAGTATTAGCCTTTGTTTTAGCTTCCTGTTTAGTTGTATGGATTGTATTGTTGCTGGTTGAGCGTGGCTCCCAGCCGTGAGCTTCTGATAGTATCCCTGAGAATTATGCTTCGTTGTTAGCAGGTTTTAACCAGATTTCTCGGGATCCCTTTGTGGTAATTGTTGAGTAGATTTAAGGTACGGATTGAGCTTGTAATTACAACGAGGTTATGGCTTGAATAATATGTGAGATGGCTATATGCTGGCTGCGGCGAATTGTTGCCTGTTGAGGTTGCTGTTTGTGAGATCTGGTTGTTAGTTATATGGTGTATACGTGCTGATGCTATTATTGTTTCGCATATGATTATATGCTTGTTATTCCAGCATGTTGCATACACGCATTTGCATCTCTGTTCAGCCTTTGCAGCCATTGCTTCGTTGTTGTTGTTCTGTTTTCTTACCAGGATGCGAGGGCGAGCGGTGATTCCGCACTCTCATTTCCCCTATGCGCCGAGTGGCTAGCTACCATAGTTCATAGGTTGGGTTGTGATGCATCTGGTAAGGGTGGGCGAGTAGGAGTGAGTGGGTAGCACCCACATGTACTACACTCACCGTGGCCACATATTCTGTTGCAGATCCCGTTGATCTGTTGTTTCTTTCCTCATGCATAGCATCTGCATTTTATTCTTGCTGTTTACTGCTGTTTTATAGTTGCTCTCCGTACTGGGGTTTGATCCCATGTCCCTCTGGGGCTTGGTTGTTTTCATTGTTGTGTTGTTTTTAGGAAACCCAGGTTTTACAGCTGGTCGTGGTTTTAGTCCAGCTGGTGGTGCCCCAGGAGTTGGTTAGAGTATCCCAGTGGCGTATAGCATATTTATATATATCGGTCCAGTTAGCCGGGGAGATGCCCTGTGCTTCGTTGGTGTATTTGACTGTTTGAGTCTGATACTTGTTTTATGCTATACTGTTATCGTTGTGGTTGATTTTAGTAAACTGGGATTCTATTTTGAGTATCGCGCTATTTTAAATTATATTATTTTTAAACTCGTCAGGCCAAAAGCGAAAATTTTACCCTCTTTTTGTTAGCTTCCGCATGTGTTTTGGTGTTTTTACTCTGTTTAGAGCACGAGGCCTGACATTTTGGTATCAGAGCTTAAGCTGGGATAAGCTCAATTTCCTTGATCACACTTGAGTCTAGGCACAGTGTCGTGTGTTGCATGTGCTTGACTATGTGATTATGTGTGCTGCATCTTGTTGTGCTATCTATGCTGTATCTGTTCTGTTTTGCTTGATCCTGTTGAGTGTTTTCGTAGATGCCGCCTAGACGTCGTGGTAGAGGTAGGGGGCAGTTTGAGGAATCAGCAGGACAGAATGAGGATCGGCGTAGCGCTCCTAGCCATTCTCGTAGTAGGTATGAGGAGGAGGAGGAAGTTGGTGACTTGCCTCCCCCGGTGGAGCGGATGGATGTTGTTATAGCCCGGTTTCAGCGGATGAACCCTCCAGTCTTTAATGGTGACGAGTCCAGTGAGGATGCAGACTCGTGGCTCTGGAATATCATTGGTCTTTTTGATCGGGTGCAGTATGACGATGATCTTCGGCTGAGTTTAGCGACCCTCTTGCTCAGGAAGGCAGCGGAGCGCTGGTGGCGAGGCGCTTCGAGTACCTTGTTAGAGACCGGTGTTGGGATCTCTTGGGACAGTTTTTGCGAGACCTTCCGGCAGGAGTATGTGCCCGAGTATTATGTGAACGCCCGGGAGCGGGAGTTCGACCATCTGGAGTAGGGTTCCATGACTGTTCGGGAGTATGCTAGGAAGTTTTCTTCTCTGTTGGTGTATTTCCCCATGTTTCTGGCCGGGAGAGGGCCAAGCGGACTCGATTTCTTGAGGGCTTGAATGAAGAGTTGTATCATATGGTGCTGACCAGCAAACCCAAGAGCTATGAGGAAGCAGTTGACACTGCTATTGATATTGAGGAGGGTTTGCAGAGTCGTCGTGCTCGCAGGAAGCAGGCGGTGCAGGTTAGTCGTCCTGATATTCAGGGAGCGCAGTCTTCACAGTCCTCCCAGTCAGCCCATCAGCCCCAGTAGCAGCAGGTGGCTCAGCAGTCTGGCCGTCAGAGGTTTCGACCCCGAGGTCAGCAGTTCAAGAAGAAGTCGGGTTCTGGCTCTTTTGGTTCAGGAAGTTCGAGTAGCAGTGGATCTTGGACTGAGTTTGTGGCTTTTGCGGTGGAAATCATCCTTCCACTCAATGTGTAGGTGTGCAGGGTTCCTGAAACCTTTGTGGTCAGTACGGGCATTTTGCGAGAGTGTGTCCGTCAGCTGGATCACAGCAGACCATGGCCCAGCCTCAGGGTCGTGGAGGTCAGTCTAGGGGTCGTTCCCCTCAGTTTCCACAGCCCCGTTTGGGTGAGCCTCAGTTTAGACCCTTTCAGCAGCCTGGTCCATCGCAGTTCGGACAGTCGTCTCAGCCTTTCTTCTCAGGACCCCAGCATGCTCAGGTTAACGCCATCACTAGGGAGCAGGCCGAGGAGACACCGAGTCGGGTGATCGCAGGTACTTGCCTTGTCTTTGACTTTCCTGTGCGTGTGTTGTTTGACACCGGTGCATCGCATTCATTTATTTCTGACTCGTTTATTGTTGAGCATGTCTGTGTACCATTTCGTTGCGCGATGCTGTTTTCGTGTCTACCCCTGGCGGTGTGAGCTTGTTATCCCAGGAGATTTTGTTGGATGGTGTGTTTCGGTTTGGTGAGCATGTCCTGTTAGCGAACTTGATCCGTTTGATGCTTTGGGATTTCGATTGCATAGTTGGGATGGATGTGCTGTCCAACTATAGGGCTTTCGTGGACTGCTTCCATGGGATTGTGCGCTTTAGGCCTTTATCAAGCGAGAAGTGGGACTTCTACGGCCAGGATTCTAGATCGAAGATCCCGTTGGTCTCAGCGATGGAAATGTTCAGCTTGTTGTCTTTGGGTAATGCTGGCTTTATGATCTACGCTTTGGATGCGTCTTCTTCTTCCCATGTTCAGCTCAGTGACGTTCCCGTAGTGCGGCACTTTCCCGATGTATTTCCGGAGGAGATTCCTGGTTTCCCTCCGAGGCGGGAGATTGAATTCAGCATAGAGCTGGTGCCTGGCACAGCTCCGATTTCGCGTGCTCCTTATCGTCTGGCGCCTGTGGTGTTGAGAGAACTCAAGGTTCAGTTAGATGATTTGATGGAGAAAGGTTTTATCTGACCTAGTATGTCGCCATGGGGAGCGCCCATCTTGTTTGTGAAGAATAAGGATGGTTCAATGCAGATGTGCATTGATTTCCGCCAGTTGAACAAAGCCACTGTGAAGAACAAGTACCCGTTGCCGAGAATCGATGATCTGTTTGATCAGTTGCAAGGTTTTGCGGTGTATTAAAATATTGATCTTCGTTCCGGGTACCATCAGTTGAGAGTGAGAGAACAAGATATCGCGAAGACAGCTTTTCGTACCAGGTACGGGCATTTCGAGTTTTTGGTTATGCCGTTTGGATTGACTAATGCCCCTGCAGTCTTTATGGATTTGATGAACAGAGTTTTTCACGAGTTTATTGATCAGTTTGTGATCGTGTTCGTCGACGACATCTTAGTCTATTCTAAGACTCCTTTGGAGCACAAGGAGCATTTGCGTATTGTCCTTCAGACGCTGAGAGACCAGCAGTTGTATGCAAAGTTCTCTAAGTGTGAGTTCTGGTTGGATCGCGTCGTATTCTTGGGACATGTGATTTCAGCTGAGGGGATTTCGGTGGATCCTAGCAAGGTTGATGCCGTTCTGAACTGGGAGCGTCCCAGGAATTTTTCCGAGATTCGTAGTTTCTTGGGTCTGGCTGGCTATTATCGTCGCTTCATTGAGGGATTCTCAAGTATAGCAAAGCCGATGACTCAATTGACTCAGAAGGACAAGCGTTTTGTTTGGACTGAGCAATTTGATAATGCTTTTCAACTGCTCAAGGAAAAGTTGACTACTGCGCCTGTGTTGGCTCTGCCGTCCGGTTCAGGTGGTTTCGTTGTTTGTTCTGACGCTTCGCTCAATGGATTGGGTTGTGTGTTGATGCAGAATGGTCGAGTCATTGTGTATGCCTCGCGGCAGTTGAAACCGCACGAGTCTCGTTACCCAGTCCATGATTTGGAATTAGCAGCGGTGGTCTTTGCGTTGAAGATCTGGCGTCACTACCTGTATGGCGAGCAGTTTGTGGTGTACTCCGACCACAAGAGTATGCAGTATCTGTTTTCGCAGCCTGACCTGAACATGAGACAACGTCGTTGGATGGAGCTGCTAAAAGATTTTTATTGTGAGATCAAGTACCAGCCTGGGAAGTCGAACGTAGTGGCCGATGCTTTGAGCAGGAAGGCTAGTGAGATGCTTGCGTCGTTGTATATTTCTAAGGATCAGGAGCATCTTAACACTACGGGTTGGAGATTCTATCCGGCTGAGGATTGTGTGGTGGTTTCTTCTTTCCAAGTGGAGCCACAGATTGTTTATTCCATTCGAGCAGCTCAGAGAACTGATCTGTCTATCCACGAGTTGAAGTTGAAGGTCAGGGCTGGCGAACTTGAAGATTATTCTGTCTCTTCCGATGGTTGTTTGCGTTTCCGGGGCAGGTTGGTTGTGCCCAATTTGATTGATTTGAAGGAGGAGATCCTTCGGGAAGCGCACTGTAGCAGACATAGTGTTCATCCTGGTGCACGGAAGATGTACCATGCTTTGAAGCCGCACTTTTTGTGGGCTGGCCTAAAGAGTGACGTTGATGGTTTTGTTGCTCGTTGTTTGAATTGTCAGATGGTTAAGGCCGAAAGGATGAGACCTGGTGGTCTGTTGCAGAGTTTGGAAGTGCCCCAATGGAATTGGGAGCACATTGCTATGGATTTCGTGACGCATCTGCCTCGTTCCAGCAGAGGATGTGATGCTATTTGGGTGGTTATAGACCGACTGTCGAAGTCTGCACATTTGATTCCCTATGGAATGACCTTCTCGTTGAAGAAGATGGCGAAGCTGTACGTTTATTTTGTTGTTAGACTGCATGGTGTGCCTGTTTCGATCGTTTCCGACCGAGATCCGAGGTTTACTTCCAGGTTTTGGAAGAGTTTGCAAACAGCTTTGGGTACCAGATTGGCTATGAGCACCGCGTATAACCCCCAGACAGATGGCCAATCTGAGCGAACTATCCAGACGTTGGAGGATATGTTGCGAGCTGTTGTGTTGGATTTTGGAGGTAGCTGGCAAGACGTGTTGTCTTTAGTTGAGTTTTCGTATAATAACAGCTACCAAGTGACAATTGGTATGGCGCCTTTTGATGCTTTGTATGGCAGAAAGTGCAGATCGCCGGTATGTTGGAAAGAAGTGGGGGAGAAGCATCTATCTGCCCTTGACTTTGTGTAGCAAATGAAAGATCATGTGGATCTTATTAGACAGCGCATGAAAGCTGCCCAGGATCGCCAAACCAGTTATGCGAATAAGAGGTGTCGACCTCTTGAGTTTCAGGTTGGTGATCGTGTATTTCTCAAAGTTTCTCCGTTTCGCAGTGTTATGCGCTTTGGATGCAAGGGAAAGTTAGCCCTGTTAGAGTAGATGCCCAACTAGCCAACTTGTGGCGTGTGGGTTTATAGACTCTTGTATACAACAATCTTTATATATATGATATTCGCATTTATCCATATGGCATTCTTTACTTTCATTGTGTGTATAATGATTTACAATTGCGTTGAGTAATGACCTAGAATGCACTAAAGTGTATGTTAGATGTGATAGTGGGTATGACGGCTATCATGAAACACATCTAATAGTCACTGTGTATTCTGAACATGTTCCTAGTCGATTGGGCCTTCAAAATGAGGATAAGGCCGCCCGAGTTCGAGACTAGTATCTACGATACGAAGTACCATGTTTCATTGGTAGGGAACATTGTGATGTTCTGAGCATGCAGATAGATAGTGACCTGGTGATCTATCGAACTACCCTCGTTCGGACTTTCCAAGTGGTTACCATTTGTCGAGTGGATAAGTCCGAGGTCTTGGTTGTACTGATTAGTCCTCACGACTCGAAACGTCATTGAGGCTCTACGTGATAGGAGTCTCACTTTGACTCGTTTGCCGACTCACTTGG
>KV010354.1:0-10271 GCA_001598015.1 Dorcoceras hygrometricum | reverse complement strand
AAAATCAGCTTAACTCAAGCATAAATCAGAACCTGAACACTCTAATACCTACGGCCAGAACTATACTCAAGTTCTAAACAATTTTACGCAGGTATTAGCTACTAGACAAAGCTCAATTCAACGAGAAATGCTCACCCCGAAGCTTAAACCAGCAGGAGAACACACGAAACAGACTTCTCCAAAAGGCTTCGAACACCAGTAGCTACACGCTTCCACTCCAATGCTAATTCAGGGCTTCAAATGGGTAGCAATCGAAAGAGCAACTCACAACGAATCCAGCGCCACCAAAATCACTCAAATCATCGGCGGAGAACGGCGGCAATCGCGGAAATAGGTCACGGTGAACAGTAGCTAATCGAGGGTTTGGGAAAGAAGATAAGAAATATCAGGTTCGAAATAATTCTAAGTGTCGATCAACACTTCTCTATATATCTCTAGATCCACCAGCTGCTGCTCCTCTAATTCAGTCGTTGAGAAATGCTACAGTAGAAATCTTATAACAGTAACCAGCTTTTGCTCTCAGCAAAACCAGTCGCAACAACCAGTCGTTGCATTCTCAAAAGAACAACAAAACGACACCATTCCAACTAACTCAAACGACGTCGCAAGCTTCACCAGCTGACAACAGATATCTCTTGTGAAGCAACCAAAAGATGGTAATAGATCTCTACAAAAACCCATCAGTCGACTGGTTACGCAAAACAAGCCAAAACGACGACGCGTCAACTAATCCAAACGACGTCGTAATGATTACGTAAGCATTGCTGCCAACAGCTGGTCACCCATTCGCAACGCCTTCCTCACAACAAATCTCTCGCGACTGGTTCCTCAAACCATCGACTGGTCGCTCATTCTAACGCAACTGCTGAAACCAGTAGTCAACACTCAAAAATGTTGACCAACACGTGTCGTTCCCTCGATGATTCTCGCATAAGCACGCCTGCTGCTAGCAGCAACCATCTTCAAACGCCACTACTGCCAGTAGATAACAACACGTCACGCCTACGTCATCTCTACTGATTCAAAATCTACCAAACGAGAGCTACAGTAACGTTGACCCGCGTTGACTTCCTAAATTTGCTACGACTGGTGTCTAAGCAATAGCGCAACGTCTAAATTACAATGGGGAATCAGATTTCATGCGCAAAACCTTCAAAATTCATGCGATAAATCCCAAATAAATTCGATTAATCACAAACTAAAAGTCTGATTCCTCACATTCTCCCCACCTTATGAGATTCGTCCTCGAAATCAAGTCAAACTCAGGGAAAATCAATCAAACAATCAGAATACGAAATTGAAATTCATCTAATTCAAACCCAAGAGTTCAAGATAACTGGGCAATCAACAAACGACAATTAGGGAAGAACATAACCAGATAAGCATCGGAGCACACCACAAATCCTTCGGATCAGATGGTAGAGACAAAACAGGAGCAGTAGTCAACTTCTCCTTCAACGTCTGAAAACTGTACTCGCACTCATCAGTCCACACAAATCTCTTATCCTTCTGAGTCAACTGAGTCAAAGGCCTGGCTATCGAAGAAAACTTCTCTATAAAAAGTAACATAACCAGATAAGCATCGGAGCACACCACAAATCCTTTGGATCAGATGGTAGAGACAAAACAGGAGCAGTAGTCAACTTCTCCTTCAACGTCTGAAAACTGTACTCGCACTCATCAGTCCACACAAATCTCTTATCCTTCTGAGTCAACTGAGTCAAAGGCCTGGCTATCGAAGAAAACTTCTCTATAAAACGCCTGTAATAGCCAGCCAATCCCAAGAACCTGCGGATCTCTGAAACGTTCCTAGGTCTCTCCCAGTTAAGAACTGCTTCGACCTTACTCGGATCCACCGAAATCCCTTGCGCCGAAATCACGTGACCCAAAAAGATAATCCGATCTAGCCAAAATTCACACTTGCTGAAATTGGCGTACAATTTCGAGTCTCTCAATCTCTGCAATACCAGTCTCAGATGCTCCTTATGCTCTCTCAAACTCCTCGAGTACACTAGGATGTCATCTATGAAGACGATCACGAACCGATCAATGTACTCGCTGAAGACGCGATTCATCAAATCCATGAAAATAGCTGGGGCATTAGTCAACCCAAACGGCATGACCAGAAACTCATAATGCCCATATCGAGTCCGGAAAGCTGTCTTCGCAACGTCAGCGTATCTAATCCGCAACTGGTGATAACCAGAGCGCAAATCAATCTTCGAGTAAACGACCGATCCCTACAACTGATCGAACCCACTCATTAAACATACAATTCAATATCAGCAAACGATGAACAAAGGCTGATATTAAACATAACTTAGGCAAGGAATTTAAAAACGAAGTAAAAACAATACATATGCTTTCATGGTGTAGCAAGAATCAGATTTTACTTGCCTCAATACAGGAGAACACGAAAACACAGCAGGTCTAGCAGCAAGTCTCTCCAAGCACCGCAGCGAGTTTCCTATGGTTTCTTTTGATAAAAAATGAAGATTTTTCTTGCAAATATTGGACTTATAGTCCAATGTACCATAGGTATGGGAGTCTGACTTGTAACAGGGGAAAAACACTTGAGTAGGCATTGGTGTTCCACACCTACTTCTCCAGAATTTACTAAAAATCCCCTGTTACTATTTTAATTTGTTAAAACAATACTCTCATTTTAATAAAAGCCAAAAATTAATCACAAATATGCGGAAGCATCATAAAAATATGGGCTTAAAAATTTTTCAAATGTTTGGGCCTGAACAATAAAATATTCATTCAAAATATTCATACTCAAAATAGGATTTAAATCCAAATACCATCAACAACAGGTGATCAAATAAACTCAAAATAACAGATCCCCGAAATACATAGAAACTCAGGGCATCCACTGGTTCGATACATAACATAAATAAACTGGGACTCAACCAAATGGGGATCTACTAGCTGAAGCTCCACTCTGCCCAGCCAGATTACCTGCAGCTCCTGCAATGGGCAACACAGACCCAAGACACAAAAGCAGGAAAGGAAAATACGAGGTCAAACCTCAGTACAAAGAGCACAATAAAAGTATCAATCATATCAGACAATACAATATATCTATCATGTAATGCATGTAAGGGCTACCAAGAATCATCGGTAGGCAAACATAGCACAACGACTCAGCTGTGCAGATCTCACCAATCATCAACATCTTGTGATCTTCAGGTACGACGACTCAGTCGACCATCACAAGGCAGTGTGGTATTCAGGTTCAATGACTCAGCTGGCCACCACATCAAAACAGCGTTGGACCTTTCAGGCACGACGACTCAGCCGGCCGATCACAACGTGCAATGGAAGTTCAGCTTTCAAAGGAAATCAGGCTCAATATGTATGCGTGAATGCACAGCAGACTCATGCTTAATCAATGCATAACATCACACGCACAAACAGATATCAACACATAAGCAGCAGTCAATGCAAAACACAACAGCTAATACACGATAGAAATATTCCCAAAGCTGATATCGAAACTACTTAATATAGCTCAATTCATACGTCAAACCTCAATAGATCTTACCACAAGAAGGGTGAAGCAACCAACTCAAGTTTACTGCCCAAGCAGCTCCACGGCAACTCAGCAGAAGCTACTACAAGCTCAAATCTGTCAAGATACCTAAATATCAACTCAAATCTGAACTCAAACAGCTTAGTTTCTAAAGCCTCGTAGCTCACTCAGCTACCTCAACTCTCTATATAGCACCACTCAGCTCTCAAAAGAAGCTTAAATCGGTAAAGAATCACTTACCCAAGGCTGTTAAAGAACAGAAGAACTACTTGTCCACTTTCGCGAAGACCTACGAACACTGCAACAACTTCGTGCTCCTCAAATCCAGTGACTCCAGTCTCCAAACTGGTATCAATCGAAAGCCTTAGAGAAGACCAGCTCAGCGCTACCAATCTTACTCCAAACGGCAGCGAAGAACGACGGCAATCGACGGAAAATAGGGTTTGGGTGAACAGTAGCAATCGAGGGTTATCGGGAATGAAGATAGGAAATGTAAGGTTCGAAATATTTTAAGTATCGATCAACACTTACATTTAAATCCCCAGTCAAAGCTGCAACATAAGTCATCATCGACTAATTCACATCTCTCCCCAACTCAGATCTTGGTACTGATCAGCTTTCATTCTAAGGCAGAAGCCTCTCGGATCTGGTTCTCTAAACAATACCAAAACGACGTCGCTCTTACTTATCAAAACGACGTAGCATCGGAGTTACACTCTCACAACAGATCCCGCTAATGCTCCTCAGATCTTGGTCACATCTGTATCCATCAAACAGCATCGTTGACCAACTTTGACATCTGATCGCGCCCTGCTGAACAGATCTCACTCACTAGCGCCAAGTCTGAATAGGCAATACGATGTCGCATTCTCTCTAGCAACACCATATCTGCTTAGCACTGAACGACAACGTTTCACTCCCTGCTTGCGACAACTCACGCAAACACACCAGGACACATCTGAATATACAGATCTCGCTCAAATCTGAAATTCTGAAAAATCACCAAATCCTCAAATCTGGAAACCTGATACTCAGAAACTCAATTAGCTAATTCCAAACCAAATCTAATTAGCCAATAAATCATACTTAGCAAATTCTAGTCCTCACATTCTCCCCATCTTAAGATATTTCGTCCTCGAAATCAAAGGAAAACACAGGGCAAAAATCAAAAAACACTAGAACTTACCAGCACAACTCCACTGTCAAAGCTCAAACAGATGAGGCCACTCTTGTCTCATCTTCTCTTCAACCTCCCAGGTAGCTTCCTCACGACCATGATTGCTCCATTGGACCATTACCAACGGAATAACCTTATTCCTCAGCTGCTTCTCCTTCCTATCCAGAATCTGCACTGGATATTCCACATAACTCAGGGTAGAATCCAACTCTACTTCATCAGTCCTCCCTATCCAGAATCTGCACTGGATATTCCACATAACTCAGGGTAGAATCCAACTCTACTTCATCAGTCCTCAACACATGGGACGGATCTGGCTCATATTTCCTCAACATTGACACATGAAACACATCATGCATCGCTGCTAACTCATCGGGCAATCTCAATCTATAAGCCAACTGTCCAATCCTCTCAACAATCTCAAAGGGACCAACGAATCTAGGAGCCAATTTACCCTTCAATCGAAACCTCATCACACTCTTGAAAGGAGAAACTTTGAGAAACACTCGATCACCAACTTCGAACTCTGGAGGTTCGCATCTTCTGTTAGCATAGCTAGCATGTCGATCTTGAGCAGCTTTCATCCTACTCCGAATCAACTCAATCTGATCTTTCATGTGCTGCACAAACTCAGGAGTACACAACTGCTTCTCACCAATCTCTTCCCAGCAGATCGGTGATCTACACTTACGACCATACAAAGCCTCGAAAGGGGCCATCCCAATAGTCACTTGGTAGCTGTTGTTATAAGAAAACTCAACTAAGGGCAAGGAATCCTGCCAGCCACCACTGAAATCCAAAACAACTGCTCGCAACATATCCTCTAAAATCTGAATGGTCCTCTCAGATTGACCATCTGTCTGTGGGTGATAGGCTGTACTCATAGCCAATCTCGAACCCATCGTTGTCTGCAAGATCTTCCAGAATCGATAAGTAAACCTTGGATCTCTATCAGACACTATTGAAACCGACACTCCATGCAATCTCACCACATGGTCAATGTACAGTCGCGCCATTTTCTTCATCGAACATTTCACATCATAGGTAATGAATTGGGCTAACTTCAAAAGTCTATCAATCACAACCCAAACAGCATCGCATCCCCTACTCGATCGAGGCAAATGCGTCACAAAATCCATGGCGATGTGCACCCAATTCCATTGAGGCACTTCTAAACTCTGTATCAATCCACCAGGTCTCATCCTCTCAGCTTTGACCTGTTGGCAATTCAAACATCGAGCTACAAATCCAGAGATGTCATTGCTCATGCCTCCCACCAATAGTGAGACTTCAAAGCATGATACATCTTCCTCTCGCCTGGATGCACACTGTATCGACTACAATGAGCTTCATTCAAGATGGCTTCCTTCAAATCAATCATTCGGAACCACCAATCTACCTCGAAATCTCAAGCATCCATCAGAAGCAACAGAAAAATCCTCAGACTGACCATTCTGAGCCTTAATATTCAACTCATGCACATACGGATCAGTCCTCTGGGCTGATCTAATGTCTGCTACAATATGTGGCTCAACCTGAAAAGAAGAAACCACGAAATACTGAACACTCAGCTGAAAACGCCACCCAGAAGTCCCAAATCCTCATGGACTTTGGATATTCTCATCAACGTCAACATCGCCGGTTGAGCTTTCTTACTCAAAGCATCGGCCCAGGCTGATACTGAATCTCACACTCAAAATCCTTCAGCAACTCCATCCAACGGCGTTGCCTCATATTCAAATCTGACTGCGTGAAGATATACTTCAAACTCTTGTGGTCAGTATACACCACAAATTATTCACCATACAAATAGTGACGCCAAATCTTCAAGGAAAACACTATCGCAGCCAACTCCAAATCATGAACGGGGTATCTCGTCTCATGGGGCTTCAACTGTCGAGACGCATATGCAATCACATACCCGTTCTGCATCAGCACACAACCCAAATCACTCAGAGAAGCGTCAGAGCAAACTACAAAACCTCCAGAACCCGAAGGCAAAGCTAACACAGGAGCAGTATTCAAATTCTCCTTAAGCAACTGGAAACTCGACTCACATTCTTCAGTCCAAACAAATTTCCTATCTTTCTGGGTCAACTGAGTCATCGGCCTGGCTATCGAAGAGAAATTTTCAATAAACCGCCTATAATAGCCAGCCAAACCTAAGAAACTACGGATCTCAGAAACACTCCTAGGTCGCTCCCAATTAAGAATTGCTTCGACCTTACTGGGATCCACGGAAATTCCTTGCGCTGAAATGACATGACCCAAAAAGACAACTCATCCAGCCAGAATCACACTTGCTGAACTTCGCATACAACTGTGAGTCTCTCAGTTTCTGCAAAACCAATCTCAAGTGCTCTTTATGCTCTCTGAAGTTCTTCGAATACACCGGATGTCATCTATGAAGACAATCACAAAATGATCGATATACTCACTGAAGACGCGATTCATCAAATCCATGAAGATAGTAGGAGCATTCGTCAATCCAAATGGCATCACCAGAAACTCATAATGCCCATACCTAGTCCTAAATGCCGTCTTCGCCACGTCAGCGTCTCTAATCCTCAAATGATGATAACCAGACCGCAGATCAATCTTAGAGTATACAGCAGATCCCTGCAACTGGTCAAAAAAGTCATCAATCCTTGGCAAAGGATACTTGTTCTTAATTGTCGCTTTGTTCAACTGACAAAAATCCACACACATCCTCATAGATCCATCCTTCTTCTTCACGAAAAGAATCGGAGCTCCCCAGGGCGACATACTCGGTCTAATGAAGCCCTTCTCTAACAGATCACGCAATTGCTCTTTGAGTTCCTTCAACTCAGTTGGCGCCAACCGGTACGGAGCTCTAGAAATCGAGGTTGTCCCTGGCACCAACTCGATACTGAAATAAATCTCTCGTCTCGGAGGGAATCCAGGAATATCATCCGGAAACACGTCAGGAAAGTCTCGAGCAATCGGAACATCGCTCAACTCCACTCGCGATACTCAGGAAACATCCAAGGCATATATCATAAACCCTGAATTCTCCAGCGACAACAAACTAAACATCTCCATGGCAGACACAAAAGGAATCTTAGGTCTCGAATCAGCACCATAGAAATCCCATTTCTCTCCAAATTCAGGCCTAAATCTCACTACACCATGGAAACAATCCATTGTCGCTCTATAACTGGACAACACGTCCATTCCCAAAATACAATCAAAATCTCTAATTCCCAAAACAATCAGATTGGTCACCAACACATGCTCATCAAACCTAAGAACACAATCCAACACCACCTCACGGGACAACAAACTCACGCCAGCAGGGGTAGATACAGAGACAACATCACACAGTGGGGAAGAACTCAACCCACACTCATACACAAACAACTCGGAAATAATGGAGTGTGATGCTCCAGTATCAAACAAAACTCGTGCAGGAAAATCAAAGATAGCACAAGTACCTGTAATAATCCTCTCAGGCCTTTCAGCCGCTTGCTCACTCATCAAGGCGTTCACCTGAGCCTGCTGTGGTCCCGAAAACTGAGGTCTCTAAGGTCCACCAAACCTAGATGGTTCACGGGGTTGGAAACCTGATCGTTGGGTCTGAGCAAAAGGTTGCGGTCTCTACGAAGAACACCAGCTGAACTTTGCTGCTACTGACTCAAAGTGTAACGCCCCAAAATTCATAGGACCACATATATAATCTTATTTATTTCAAGGGTCAAAATGACAATTTAAATGTTAGCATGAGATATTTTATGAAAGCTGATTTTACTGATTTCAGAATTGAGGTACGATGCAGCAAGTTTCAGCAGATGTCACTCCAAGCTCAACACACGAGCAGGTTTTAGAAATCTGTTGAAAATGATTTTAAGGAGAACAAAATGGTTTCTTTTAAAAAGTGTTTGGTGATTTGCAAACTAATATATTGAGAGGAAAATTTTACTAAAATTCATAACTTTAGGTAAGGTGTGTCATGCTTGATGATTATACCTCACCTGCCACTAATCCCTCCCATACAAATACTTGTTACGAAGGAAAAGTTTAATTTCACTTACAAAGAAAACTCTTTTGTGTTCTCTCAAATATTTTTCCAAAGAATCTCGTTGTGATTGCTTGAGGAGGAGGAACTCTGCAGGAATCAACTGTCGTTGTAAAGCTTAGTTTTAAGGCAAGTAAAATCTGATCCTTTGCTACACCATTTTAAAGCATATATTGTTCTTCAGTACGTGTTTGCTTGCCTGTTTATGTCAAAGATAAAGTTAAGTTCATGTTTACGTATGTTTAAGAAAAAAATATTGGGTTCAAAGTTATGTTTTCTGCTTCCAAAGTTTTCCAGAATGTTTTAAGAAAGATTGAAGATGTTTGAAAGTACTGAGGAGTTCAGATTTGAGTCACGTATGTTCATGAATGTTCTTCTTTCTGGTGAATGGTAACATCTGAACTTGAATTTATGTAATCGGAGATGCTAGTCGAATCAGAAACCAAGTCTGGTTTGATAGGCAGAACTGGTATCGTAGATGTCGTTTGTGATGTTGCAGCACCAAGTTCTTATTCAGACTTTGTTTCCTATGTTAGCGACTAAATCTCATATTTAAATCAGAAGTTTTCATTTCAGATTCGTGTTTTTGCTACACATCTGATTCTGGTCAGATTTCACATTATCAATCACTTCACTGCACGATTATTCATTGACATCTGAGTTGACCAACCTAGTTGCGTTGACATCTGAGTTGGCCAACGACATCTGTTTCTTTTCCAAACACTATTTCTGTGGTGACATCTGTTTCCTGCTAGCCTTATTGTTTCATAGCCAAATCTGTTTCAATGTTAGCGATGTATTTTCATAGTCAGATCTGTTTCACGCTAGCGGTACTGTTCCTTGTTGTCACATATGTTCAACGTTACGCTCCACATGAGAATCTGTTTTCACGATAGAGATCTGTTTTTCTTTCCAGTACAGTTTCCTTTAGAGAAATGTTCTCATTTCAGCGATCATTTTTCAGTAGTCAAATCGATACTCGGTAAGTTTTTAAAATGGGAAGCGAATTTTAAAAGAAGTGAACCCTGGTGATTTTTGAAGAAGATTTCAAAAGGCAAGAGTTTAAAGGAATAAAAGTTTATTTTTAAGGATTTATGGCATAATAACGGAAAGGTGAGCAGCTTTCCAGATGTCAGTTGCCCTTTCATAACTGAAGGGTGAGCAGTTGTCCAGATTTCTATTGCCCCTTCACAATGAGGTATATGCTAGAACTGATATCAGAAGTCATTTGATCAAGTGCACAAAGGACCTAAGGAGAGCTTCTAATCCATAAATCATAAAGTATAAGAAATTAAATGAAGGGATCTGGGTTATTGTCCCCGCATCCAAGTTATGAAAGAAAGTTTAAAGAAAGTTTAAATAATGTTTACGTTTAAATGAAGTTTCTTTAAACTCAGTTATGTAAATGTTCAGATGTCTGCCTGCGTTAAACGACTTTGTCATTACTCATATTTTACTTGCTGAGCCCCTAGGCTCATTAGCTTTTAAAAATGGTGCAAGTGAGATAGTTAAGGGACAAG
>KV010352.1:7938-18223 GCA_001598015.1 Dorcoceras hygrometricum | reverse complement strand
ATCGTTAACATAAACAGGCAACAATCATGCACTGGAACAATATACATATGCTTTAAAATGGCGTAGAAAGAATCAGCCTTTACTTGCCTTTACTGCGAAACACAAGAGCAGCCAGTCTCAACAGGAGTTCTCCACAAGCACCACCACGAGCACCTTGAAGTTTTTAGAGAAAAAGAGGGAAATTTCTGGACAACAATGAAACTTTCTTTCTTACAAAAACAATCATATACGAGATATGATTGTAGTAGGTATTAACACTCGAGTAGGCATGGGATCCTACCAACCCGTGTCCTTTTCAAAAGAATTTGTCAAATACTCCTTACCACTGTTTTGCATTTGAAAACTTTACCAAAACTTTTTTTTTTAAATGGAACTATTTTTGTCCAGCCGATGGCATTTCAAACCAAAAGCTGAAATATGCTAGTGTTTGTGCTCGGGCGACAGCTGCCTGGAAACCGTCCGCGTCATGCCTCAAAACAACAACTGAAAATCAACTTTTTAAAACAATTAAAATTAACTTAAGGCTGAAACTGCAATATCAAATAGACCCTTAAAATAGTGCTCAAATATGTGGTCCTATGGATTTTTGGGCGTTACATTACGTTTTAGGTACCGTTCAAAAATCCGGGACACGGGAACAACTAAAGAAGAATCGGTATGCATAGGCTGTGAAAAAAATTAACACGACCTACAATGACCTGAAAACGTCAGTGTCGACGTCAACTGGAAAAAAAAAACAGACCTCAAATTCGTAGAACCCAAATTTTTGTCGGTAAGAGGATATAGCCGGAGATCAGTCGCCCACTGCTCGATCTGCTAAGTATTCTCTGTAAACAAGAGATTGGATAACTCTCCGAAGCCGTGAATGCCGTATGCCAGATGGGCCTGATTTTGTAAAGCAAAGATGCAATCGAATAAAACGTGTAATCAATCCCAGCAGTTCATTGGCAATGTCATTTATGTAAGGGTATATCGGTAAAAGCATAAGCTGATCCACATTTTAATCTATCTCTTTAAAATCAAACCAAACAATAGTCTACCCATCCCAGATATTAACTATCACACATATATTTTTTAATTATCACTCAACTTATCTATCACATCCTACCTACCAAGCGCAGCCTTAGCGTACAACGGCCGAGCCAAGAATTTTAGTCTACACGAACTAAAATTTGGGACTGGAAACATTTGATTTCTGATCATGACTCGTAATGACCCTTAATAGACAAATAAACCAGGATACCTGAACTAAATAATATAATATCTATCGACCAAGAAGTATTATAAGCAAAGCCCGAATCTTTCTAAACATGCAACTACTATGAAAGAAACTAGATGGTAGAATTTTGCTATGCTTTGTTTCTAACTCAAATTAACTATTTTCGCTTTATACGATCAAATCAACCTTTTTTTTATTAATTTTCTCGTTTGGATCAAAAATAACATTATGAATTTTTTAATTTGAGTTAAAAAAATATATTTTAATTTTTTTGGAAAAGCTTTACCAATTTACCTGCCTATTGATTCCCCCGTTTTCTAAAATGAAATCCAAAATTGTTAGAAATATTGGAAATTAGATCGAAATGTTAATCCACATTCATCAGATAAAATCCAATTACAAGATAAGTGGCTCCGGGTTGTTAACAAAGTGATTTCTTTTGAAAATAAAAGAAACCAAATTTAAAAGGCTTTCCAAATTTCAGGCCAAGCCAAGATGTTGAATAAGATCATTTATTTAGTAGTGTCAATTATACATGAGCTAACATTTCTGTATAAAAACATTGCTCCAACGGCAATCAGAAGAAATTTAGATACCAACTCTAAAAAATCATCCAGAGATGTACACTGGACTACTCAAGAACTCAGCGATCACCTCAAGCCCTGGTTGATGACCAAGACTGCCTCGAGGAACTATTACCACCTCCATAGGATGGTCTTCTGTCATCTCGCCACCTGTCACTCTGCTGAGGTAGACGATCGTCTATTTTGCTTCCAGCAAAACACTTATCAGCCCGTGGAGGGGCCTGGCCGCCACCAAACTCCGCAGCCATCTTTCTGAACTTTGGCACGTATTTAGCAGGTGATGACGCTGCATCAACAGCAACTGGGACAGCAGGCGTTGCATCTGCCGGATAGTTTAAGGCAGAAGTCTCGGCTTTCGAGAACATGGAGGATCTTCCCAAGAGCTCCTCTCTCCGCTTGTTTTCTTTTTCCTCCAACTCCAGCTCACGCTGCCTCTGCTTTTCCGCTATTTCATCCAGCTTGGCCTTTCGCTCAGCATCCTCTTTCTTGCGCCGCTCCATCTCTGCAGAATACGTGCCATGGGAGTCAGGCGTTACAACATAGACAAACTAGTTCTTAGATGACCAAAAAAGTCGTGACCAGCTACCATAACCAAAATATTTTCCTCTCATTTAAAGAACATACTGGACAGATTTTTTACACCAGATATCACCGAGTATTTTCCTCCCACTGCCCCCCAACTCCAACATCAACAAATTTTATCTCCTTTCGTTTCAGGCTAATACACCACCAAGAATCCTTATGAAAAGTATAAAAACTATAAAACCAACTAAAAAATATTAACAGGTTAACACATCTACATCATTTGTAAGGGGTTTTATGCATGATTTTAAAAAACATAGGGTTTTAAATCAATTAATTTTACAACCCCCCAACACCAAAATAGCAGTATAAACACCTATCCATAAATGGCGGTTTTTTAAACATCTCACCCAAAAGCAGTATAAAATTTTGTAGGATTCTAAAATTTTTGAATTTACTGGTGTCCCTGAAGTAAATTTGCCCCCTATCTTTCTCAAACTTCTACTTATAAAACAAAACATTTCTCCTCTTTCCTTTCCCCGTTTTTTTTTATTTTCTTCTCTTCCATTCTTTACCAAATTCATCGCTAAGCCTAATGGAACATTTGACACAACAAAACTATCGATCTACACATGTACAATGCAAACCTTCAGCAAACAAAGGATATGGTTGGCATGTCAGTTAAAAGCCTTGACAATTTGTGCATTAGAAGAAGAGGTTGAGAAATAAAAGGAAACATGGTTGGAGAGTGGTCATAGCTCAAATTTAGAAATCGAATATTGCGATGACTATATATCAAAAATGAGTTTGAATGGGAAAAATACCTTCAAGCTTCCTTGCTTCCTCCTCGTCTTGCAATCTTTTCGGCTTCTCCTCTTCAGATCTCAGATAATATATCATTTTCCTCTTAGCTTCTCTTTCCTGTTTGCGTGACCTGATAATCTGATTTATTCCTTCTTCCTTCTCCTCCTTAAGTCTCTTGTACTCTGCTCTCCTTTGGCTAAACACTTTTTCTTGGAGTATGCGCTGTATTAATATTAGGAAACATTGCAAGTGAATAAACAAAGTCCATTAATCAAAGAAATGAATACACAAATGCTTCAAAATCAGTTTTAACAAATGGCAAATGCAAGTTCTCAACGACCAACTCAAAAGCACTACACCATTTCAAGGTCAAACCAAAGACGACTTCAACTTCAGTTAAAGTTCATGCTAGAGAGTTTTACTCAGACATTGAAGTTTTCATAGCTCAAACTTCTCTACTCTACACAGATATAAGAGTAAGTAACACCAAGTTGAAAACCTTTCGGGTCATGTCAATTATCACTCAGATAACCCCTTGTAATTAACAGACTAAGATATTTATAGACCCACCAACGTCATGATGTTTCTTCGCATAGGCCATGTGTTAGGAGTGAAAGTAGAACAGAAAACATATTGGGCCATAAGGAAACAAGAGGCCCAGTGGGCCAAGAACATAGAAATAAACCCACAGTTAATATAGTTTACACACGACGAAGGAAAAGGGCGGGAGGAGAACAAGGGGAACGTATATAAAGAGAGGGAGCAGTTAGTTAGAGATCATCCAGATATTCATATACACACGTGCACTCTGAGAGGGAAGAGGAGAAGTGAACGGAGCACTGTCAACTCCGGGAAGAGGGATTTTCTATCATCTTTGTACTGGATAGCTGAATTCTTACTGTAATTGAAGTCTGTGTAGTTCTATTCTAATAAAAACCTATCAATTTGGTCCGACCTGCCATGGCAACCACTCGATCCGAAGCAAAATGGGATGCCTTGGAGAAAATGGTGATTACCTCACAGGACAATGTCACCAAAATGCAAGAGGAGATGCATCATGTGAAGACGAACCTCTTGTCGATCAACAAAAGTCTCAGTGACTTGGGCGATTTGAAGTCATTAGTGGAGACGTTGATCCGTAACCGTGGGGGTGAACCACAGGAACGACGCGAGCATCACGCGTCGGAGGAGATGGAGGAAACACTTGGTGGATCACACAGACTACACCGAGGAGACGACTACGAAGATGTAAGGCTGGCGATGCGGCGGTTCGAGATTCCACCTTTCAACGGCGTAGATCCAGTAGGCTGGTTGAGTAAAGCGGAACAATATTTCGAAATCCACGGCCTTAAAATTGCTCATATTTGCATGGAAGGGGGGGCAGTGCACTGGTTTCAATGGGCGCGGTCCCGGAATCAGAATTGGAGTTGGGACAGATTCGCTGATGTCGCTACAGTGGCCGCAAAGCCACGAATCCGTTTGAATTGTTAGCGTCGTTGAAACAAGAAACACGATCGGTAGAAGAGTATATTGAGGAATTCGAGATACTGATCGCACAGGTAGGTGACTTACCGGAATTACAGTGCATGGGCTATTTTCTCAGTGGGCTTAGAGAAGAACTGAGATTGCGATTTTGTACTCATAGCCCGCGCACCATAACGCGCGCCATGGAGCTGGCTCGTAGTGTGGAGGAGGAATTGACGTGGTTGTCAGGGAGAGTTGTATCGCGAGAAGGAAGTGTGACTCATCGTGGGGAAGGGCGACAGCGGTGGACAGACAATGTATTGGGCCGGGCTCAACCTGTGGATAGATTGAAGATGGGTCGAGCCCATTGGAATGACCGCTTGGGAGACAGATATGACAACATTAACAACTCAGGTCCTAAAGCATTACAGCATCCTGTTAAACCGATACAGAGTCATACAAATATAACTACAACAGCAGGGAGAGGGAATAACGAACGTTTTAGAGAAGGAAAAATTCTGTCGCACCAAGAATATGTGAATAGGAGGGAGAAGGGTTTATGTTACAGATGTGGCGAACCTTACAACCCTTTACATAAATGTGCTCACAAATCATTAAGGGTGGCGTTTCTGGTGGAAGATGAAGATGATGAAGATACAGGGGAAGAACTGGAAAAGGAGGTGGACAACCATTCAGGAACTCCCACGCATGCTGCCCGAGAATGTAATACTCTGGAATTACCATTGTGCTCCATAGGAGGAATTACCCAGCCGCAAACCATGAAATTAAGAGGCAGAATACAAGGGACAGAGATAGTAGTGATGCTGGACAGTGGCGCAAGCCACAATTTTATCTCTAGGACACTGGTGGAGCAATTAGAACTGGCTGTGGATGAAACAGTACAATTTGGGGTCTGTTTGGGAGATGGCGCACGAGTTACTTGTCACGGAATTTGCAGACAATTATTGGTGGATCTGAGCCACTGTGAAATACAGATTGATAGTTATGTGTTTGAGCTTGGGGAGGTCGACTTGATTCTGGGAATAGACTGGCTGCGCACCTTAGGAGAGGTAGTTAACACATTGACATTCAACCAAGTACCTGTAGTTAACACAATTTTAAAGCTTCTGGTATTTCTATCAAATTTCTATCAAGAGTGGTTCAACAGCGCCAGTGAATCGTCAACACAAATGGTTTTCACCAATTCTTCATTGGTTCAAGTATCCTTCGAAATTATGAGAAGGTTTAATGTGATCAAAAGCATATACAGACTGATGATTTAGAATGAAATAAATTAGTAGAAGAGTAAGCAGTAGCCTAACCTTGTTTCATAATTAAAAAAAAAAAAAAGCCAAACCTGGTGAAGTCCATAAAATAATCAACTGTCTCTTCCACCTTCCACCCTCCGTTCTCTGCTGCCCATGGTGGCAATGAATGATGGAACAAAGTCAGCATTACTTTCATCCCATACGAGTGCACTTTTTTTACTATCCATTTATATCGCTCCAATGCTGCGAAATTAACCTAAACAGAACAGCTAAATCAACTACCATCAATTGATAATGTGCTAGTACAACACTTCGAAACAAGCATGCATGAGCAATTTACAAGATCAACAAACTCAAAGCTCTGATTCCAGTATGAACAACAGGAGAAGAAAATTATATCACTGAAATGAAAATTGACCTGAACCTTGCTCCTCGAAAGAAATCACATACTACACATATTCGTTATTGATATCAATTCGAGTTGAGCTGTTAAAGGTCATTCTTACAGTTTCCTTAAGACCATTCACTGGTTTCTCAGGTATTATCCTTGTCCAATCGACTCCCATCCGAAAAACTTGCACACCAGTATCACTAGCCAATTTCAACTCTGTATCAGGATCAGACCAGAATCTTAATCTCTCCTTCCTGAATATAAAAACATCATCAATTTGTAATTTACATGTAGAAATTTAACAAAAGTATATGCCGGTTAGCAATAAGAATACTTTCGTTCTCATCAATAGCTGGGAGAAGGAGTACTATGCCTTATGCAAGTATAATCAAACAGAACTAATTTTAATTCCTCTATCTAATTTAAGAACCATATATAGCTCGTACGGCTGGGGAACGTTATGCCATGCGGCAACCGTATGATGACATTCTTCATCCAGGTTAGCTTCCACAACTTCTTCGTATTTTTCATATCCCCTAATTTCTGCTTCCATTGCAATCTTAATTTGTCTTTTTTTCGAACTCTTATTCTCCTCTCTATCTGGAACCGCAGCCGGCTGAGAACCACCATCTGCCCCTGCTGTACCAACAAATGCATCCACTGGTGCAGAGCCTTTCACCGCCTCCGGTCGGTCACACGGGTTTTCTTCAGCAAACTGAACCCATGCATCATTGAGCTTGTCCTCAACGTGTGCTGGTGCTGTGGCTAATCCAAAAAAGAATTCTTTTTCCCCATCTACAAAATCATATGCAATATAAGTCGAGCCCCACGCATTTGGTCGGATTCCATAGTCCACAGCAAAACTCATTTAAAAATGTGGTTAAAGGACATAAACAAGTTTTCATCTATGGGACTCAGCCTACTCGATGACCTTCCCAGAAAAGTAATCTCACATCTAGTTACTCCTCGGCCCACATCCTATTAGCTTACACTCTGAACAGCTCCTAAATTGAATATCGAATGCACACGAGGTTTAAACAAATTCATACATTTTCTCAACCTTTACATTGTTAATAAAAGCACTAACATGCTGCAACTGGACTTATAGTCAAACACAGAAACAATTAGCCCCATACTTCACCGGCGGCTACAATTAATCCCTCAACCGCAAGAAAATTCCAACAAACTCCCAAAGCTCCTAAAAAATAAATAGCAAACCACAATCCAAATTCAATCGCCCTCATTCGCAGGTAGTTGGGAAATAACGATGAACTAACGTAGCTGAAGATCAAGTGGCGTTACCTGGGGTATTATTAATGGTGTCGAAGTCGGCAAGAATGTCAGCGGACTCGTCAATGGGGGACTTGAACCGCTTCAAATTCTTCCGCCGGTATCGTGAAAAGGAGTAGGTGTTGGCGGCGACGGTGACGGTGACTAGAACTCCGGCGAGCTTCGTGGCGGTCACGAATAGCGTGACCAGCGTCATGTTGTGAAGAAGTATTATAACGGGAAACCTCGGCATCTTTTGTATTTGTACTGTATTTATTTGCTTTGTATGTGTGTGTATGGATGTTATCGACAAAGATAGGAGAGGGCAACACGTGCCCGCAGACTTGACGTAATCAAATGGATATTGTTTGGCGTGCCATTTGATTATCCAATATATAAGGTCAATATATATGTCTCCCCACCTTTCGAAGTGATAATATCCATGACCAAGGGCGGGTCGACCATGACTCGAATTGGAATTGGCTCGTCATCAACGGTTCGAGTAATTTGGTAATGGGTTTGATCCATGACCCAAATTGGACCCATAGTTAAATGGGTCGGTTTTAAATGAGTCGGTTATTAGTTACGAATATGTAATCCGTTGGGTCTGACACGGAAACGATCCAAAAGGTCACTTTTTTTAAAAAAAAGGGTCGTAGGTCCAGGTTCGGATCAGATCCGGTGGGTCAACCGTTCGAAATTTTAAAAAAAATTCAATGGTCGACCTAACGGTAACCCGTCGATCCCGACCCGACCCAGACCGACGGTTTTCCAAAAATAAAAACTCTATAAATACCCCACAGCCCTTTCAGTTTTTTCCACACCAACTCGCTCTCAATTTTTTTATCTATCAATCCCATTCTTCTCTCAAATTCTTATTTTCTTAAGCTCTCCTAATCTCTTTTTTTCTTACGCTCTCCTAAATTCATAATCTCTTATTCTTTAATCTTTCAAATCTATACAACATTATAAATGACGGAATCAATTCGTTGTGGTGGTCGTAAAGAAAAATCTATTGTTCCTCACGATTCTCCATTAAACATCGACGATCTTGAATTTATTTTTTCTAACGACGAGAATACTCAAGATGATGTCCAAGCCCATCCAGCACCGCCAGTGTCAGGCCTCGTGCTCACAACAGATAAACACATGCGGAAGCTAACAAAAGTGGGTAAAATTTTCGCTTTTAGGCCCGACGGTTTGAAACATATAATTTAAAGTACGACAATACTTAAAATGAGTTCCCCAATTCATAAAACAACCAACATTAAAGCATACAACATCCAAACATGTATCAAACTCCCCTAAGGGTACAACAACAAAGCGCAGGGCATCCCCCTGGCTAACTGATACATATATATAAATATGCTATAAGCAACTGGGACACACTAGCCACCTCCTGGGGCACCACCAGCTGGGTTACAACCACGACCAGCTGTAGAACCTGGGTTTCCTGAAATAACACAACAAAGAAACAAACCAAGCCCCGGAGGGACATGGGGTCAAACCCCAGTACGGAGAGCAACTATACAACAGCAATAAACAGCAAGGAATAAAATGCAGATGCTATGCGTGAGACGCCGAAGAACAACGGAAAGCTCGACCCACAAGGGAGCTAAGGAACTCAAACATAGCTCCAAGAATTACCAACAACAAACAGTGGCCACGAGGCGTGTTCACAGTGTGGTAGTGAACCACTCGCCATGACACGACACCCACTTACCAGATGCATCAAAAACTCAACCTGTTGTTGCCTCACCCATGAACTGTGGTAGTTAACCACTCGGCGCATGGTGGCTATGATCCCAGCAGGGAGATGAGAGTGCGGTATTGCCGCTCGCCCTCACATCCTGGTAAGAAACAATGACAATACAACAAGGTACAAAGACTACCAAAGCTGGAATGGAAACACATGCGTGTATGCAACATGCTGAAATACAGACATATAAACATATGCAACGCAGCAAATACACAAGTAGCATACAAAATCCTCAACAGGACACAACCAGCAGGCACGGCCAATCCACATGCCAGCAACTACAATCATCCAAGCCATAACCTCGCCGTAATATAAGCTCAAATCCGTACCTTATACTGAGCAACAACTAATACTGCGAGAAATCCCGAATACTTTGGTAAAAGCCTGATAAACACACGGCACACACAACATAAATCCAACGGGTTGCTAAACAAGCTCACGGCTGGGAGTCACACTCAACCAGCTGCTCAATAATTACATAGAAAGCTTAAAACTATGGCTAGGAACAAGGTCTCACCGAAAACCAGAACGAAATTCTACCCGGTCGACGCAACACTCTAACGGCTGCAACTTCGTGTTCCTCAACTAGCCAATTACAGCTTCTAAAACTGGTACGAAAAGGAAGATCTTCTCGAGAGGAATCCAACGCTACCTCGCACGAGCAAAACAACCATTGGAAACGACGAGAATTCGCCGGAAAAGCTCACGGCTGAATAGTGTTCTAGGGTTCGAAAGATAAGGAACGAAAGGCTGGAAATATTTGCTAAGTATGGGGAAAGATATCACCAATTCGAAGACCAAGTCTTACTTAAATAGCACTTGCAACGACTGGAAATCAATACCAATAATTGTCTACCGACAAAATCAGCAGGAACACTAAAAACAGCAGACGCAAAGAACCAACTGCTGATTCTCAATCAACGCTAAACCATTGCAAAACAAACCAACGGCTGGTTCTCAAAACGGCGTCGCGCCAACTTACTCAAACGACGTCGCACCGCCCCC
>KV010351.1:0-18205 GCA_001598015.1 Dorcoceras hygrometricum | reverse complement strand
GGATGCTCGGACTCACCCAAGCTACCTACATCGATACCATACTTAGGAGGTTCTCTATGGAAGAGTCCAAGTGAGGACACCTACCTATGTGCCACGGGGTAACTCTATCTAAGTCTATGTGTCCAAAGACTGATGAGGAGATAGAGAGTATGGCACGTGTGCCATATGCCTCGGCGATAGGTAGTATTATGTATGGCATGATCTCAACTAGACCGGATGTCGCATATGCTCTGAGTGTCATGAGCCGCTACCATGCCAACCCCGGCCAATTGCATTGGAAGGCTGTGAAAGATATTCTTAAGTACTTACGAAGGACTAAGAAAATGTTCATGGCCTATGGGGGTGGTGAACTGAAATTAGAAGGCTACACTGATTCTAGATTCCAATGTGACATGGATGATTCGAAGTCTACCTCTGGATTTGTATTCATGCTTAATGGTGGTGCTGTCTCTTGGAAAGTTCCAAGCAAGACACCATCGCGGATTCAACCACTGAGGCTGAGTACATTGCAGCATCAGCTGCTGCTAAGGAGGCGGTTTGGATAAGGAATTTCGTCCAAGAGTTGGGCGTCATCCCTGAGGGAGTTGGTCCAGTCCCGGTGTACTGTGAAAACACGGGTGCCGTTGCGCAAGCAAAGGAGCCTAGGTCTCACCAAATATCCAAACATATACTGAGGAAATACCACATAATCCGGGATATTGTGGCTAGAGATGACATAGCAGTTGAGAGAGTCGCCTCTGCGGACAACGTTGCTGATCCACTTACGAAGCCCTTGCCAGGACCGTTGTTTGAAAAACATCGCGAAACAATGGGACTGCGCTTGATGAGTAGTTGGCTATAGGGCAAGTTGGAGATCTAGCTTCCAATGTGACATGGATGATTCGAAGTCTACCTCTGGATTTGTATTCATGCTCAATGGTGGTGCTGTCTCTTGGAAGAGTTCTAAGCAAGACACCATCGCGGATTCAACCACTGAGGCTGAGTACATTGCAGCATCAGCTGCTGCTAAGGAGGCGGTTTGGATAAGGAATTTCGTCCAAGAGTTGGGCGTCATCCCTGATGGAGTTGGTCCAGTCCCGGTGTACTGCGAAAACACGGGTGCCGTTGCGCAAGCAAAGGAGCCTAGGTCTCACCAAAGATCCAAACATATACTGAGGAAATACCACATAATCCGGGATATTGTGGCTAGAGATGACATAGCAGTTGAGAGAGTCGCCTCTGCGGACAACGTTGCTGATCCACTTACGAAGCCCTTGCCAGGACCGTTGTTTGAAAAACATCGCGAAACAATGTGACTGCGCTTGATGAGTAGTTGGCTATAGGGCAAGTTGGAGATTGTTAGAGTAGATGCCCAACTAGCCAACTTGTGGCGTGTGGGTTTTATAGACTCTTGTATGAAACGATCTTTATATATGATATTCGCATTTCTTTATGGCATTCTTTATTTTCATTATGTTATATAATGTTAACAATTGTGTTGGATAAAGACCTAGAATGCACCATAGTGTATGTTAGATGTGATAGTGGGTATGACGGCTATCATGAAACACGTCTAATAGTCACTGTGTATTCTGAATACGTTCCTAGTCGATTGGGCCGTCAAAATGAGGATAAGGCCGCCTGAGTTTGAGACTAGCATCTGTGATGTGAAGTACCATGTTTCATTGGTAGGGAACATTGTGATGTTCTGAGCATGCAGATGGATAGTACCTGGTGATCTATCGAACTACCCTCGTTCGGACTTTCCAAGTGGTTACCATTTGTCGAGTGGAAAAGTCCGAGGTCTTGGTTGTACTGATTAGTCCTCACTACTCGAAACGTCATTGAGACTCTACATGATAGGCGTCTCACGTTGACCCGTTTGCCGACTCACTTGGGGTCATATGGCGCGGGATTGGGTGATATCCCGATGCATGTAGGAGTCGATGCTTCGTTGTCGAGGTTTCGCCGCTCGCTTACATGCGTGGATATCCTATGCTATCTGAGGGGATAATAGTGTATAAATCTCTGGCCAGAGTACTGGATGTATTTTAGGTAAATGAGTTTACCTAGTTACACTCGTTATGTCACTATTTGATCTCCGAGATGTATGCATAGCTATCGGATCTCTAGCGACTCTCGATTTACCAATGGTCGTTGATCTGATCGGGATATATGTGTTGAAAGGACCGTACTGTACGCTAACCACGACCAACTGGTTCTTGCAGGCACTATCAGTGATACCTAGGGGATCATGGGGCGATGTTGCTAGGCGCTTTACCATGATCCGTTGGGCAAGTCCGAAATTGTGATTTCGGAGCCACAATGGTTGTGGGCCCACGGCTAGCTGTATCCCTGAACCATTTAGGGTCACATAAGTACTGGATTCATGATTCCCGCACGCAAACTGAGCTAAATATGTGAAGAGGATTTTAGGGAGTGTGACTTCCTAAAAGTCAACAGGGGTCAAATTGCAATTTCCAAAAGTTGGAGGACTAAACTACAATTTTGGAATGGGTGTTCTGAAAAATGGTTTTTCACATCATCATACTCAGTTTTGGAAACTGAGTCGATCGGTCCGATCTGATCGGCGATCGGAGTTGTAATGAAGTCGTAGTGATGGATATCGTCATTTGGACCCGGGCCCGTTGTGCCGGTCTAAGTACATTACTAGTCTACTTATAATAGACTAAGGGCTTCATTAACATAACAAAACTCATAAACTAACCCTAGCTCCCAAGTTGGCCGCCCCCTCCTCTCATAACCTCACGCCGTCGGCCTCCTCCCTTGTGCCGTCGCCGTCCGCCGCCGTCCGTCGCCTCTTGCCGTGATCGGACTTGTTCCGATCAGCTTGACAGGGAGTTTCCGTCCGTGCTGAATTCTTCAGTCCTTCTAGTGCAGGCTGACAAAGGTGTCTTGATTCCGGTCGTGGACCTGATTGACGATATACCGCCGCCTACCGTTTGAAGTGCCGGTTTCCTCGTGAAACTGGTCAGAGCCAGGCGCCTAGACGCCAGCAAGGTAGCAATCTATGAACACCCTATGTATGTTTGTAGATTTATATTAATGTATTGAACACTTTCCGGGCAAATTTTTGTTTTTCTGCTGCGCCCCGGGAAGTGGGATCCGGATCCGCCACCGTATGCCAACAATATCTTATGCCAATTCCAAGCTACATCAAGCTCAAATCCGTACCTTATACTTTTGGGCAACAATTACCACAAAACAAGGCCTGAGAATACCGATTCCAACCTTTAGAACATACGCAGGATACAGGGAACCATCAACCCAAAACTCACGGCCAACACATAAAGCTCACGGCTGGGAGCCACGCTCAACCAACTCAAATACTATCAAAACAACTCACTGGAAGCTAACTAGAAACGAGATCTCAAAGCTTAAACTCAAAAGCTACCTGCGCGCACAAACACACTGCCGAAGATAGCAACTTCGCGATTCCTCTCCAGCGAACGCTAGCCTCCAAGAGTTATAGGGAACAATAGAGCTTCGCAAGAGGAGTCCAACGCTACCTCAATTGTCCAAAACAAAGGCCGGAATCGACGGGAATTCACCGGAGAAGCTCACGGTGAACAATGCTTAGGGTTCTAAGCGAAGAACACAATCGGGGAAAATATTCTAAGTATGGGATTCTAATGCATGAAATCGAAGACCAAGTCTTCCTATAAATAGCAAACGACTGGAATCAATTCAAAGATTGTCCACCGACAAAACCAGTCGACACCAACAACAAATACACCCATCCGGCGCAAGAAACCAACTGCTGAATTCCCAAACAACGCAAATCAAACGACGTCGTAGAACACTACCTACGACTGGTTCTTAACCAAAAGCTGGACAACCAGACGACAATATAAAAATCAATCGCAAGGCAACCCTCGCCTGGTTCTCAAAACGGCGTCGCATCAACTTAAACCAGACGACGTCGCATAGGATACATCATCCTTTCTGCCAACAGCTGATCATCCAGTCGCAAGATATACGCACAACGCCTCTCTCTCTTCTGGTACCAGTCGCAACCTCAAAACGCAGCGTTGCAACTAACTCAAACGGCATCGCATAGTTTACGTCATCCAGTCGCTAACTCTTGCGCTACTACCAGCTGCGAGCTACAGGAACACCAGACGCAAGCTACAGTAGCGAAAAATCTCTCGCAGCTAGATAACCAGTCGCAACCTCCAAACGATGTCGCGCCAACTAATCTAAACGCAGTCGTTTTGCCCTCAACGCAATATATCAATACAACGGCTGGGTTACAAGACGCACAACCAGCTCTCACCTAATCCAACGCACCCAGATTTTACTAAAACGACGGTGTTTCTAATCCTTTGCTACAAAAAACGCTGCGACTGATTTTATCACCAAATCGACCAGCTCTTACCAAACAAAAACTCGAAAACACGAAAACTCCCAGAATGGTCTTAAATGTGATTTACGACCCAAAAATGCAACCCAAGCATTTAAAATGAAATCTGAATCACCAGAAATCACTAAAACCCGATTAATTCAAGCTGGAAGAAAAGATGCAGCGCGAGTGGCCGCATCTGTTTGAGTAGCTGTTAAGATAAATTTTCCAGTAGTATGTAGCTTTTAGTTGTATTTCTTCCCTAGTTGTCGTAAATTGTTTGCTCAGTTATCTTGAACTCTTGGCTTGTGTGAGGCAGAGTTCTGTTGTGTATCTTGCTGTTTAATTGTATTTCCAGATTGTTGTTCGATTTCGAGGACGAAATCCTTTTTAAGTGGGGGAGAAATGTGAGACCTGAAATGTAATTAAGATTAATTTGTTGGAATTAATCGGTTTTTGGAGATTTCTGGTGGTTCAGATCTCTGTTTGGAAGTTTGGTTTGTATTTTCAGGTCGGAAATCACATTTTAAGCAATTCTGGAAATTTTGATATTTTCGAGATTTCGAGTGAGAAATATGGTTTTGAGAGGTTTGCTCGATTTTGGTGAAAGCTTTTCGGGTTTCTTGAGAAAACTGGTCGCTGGTGCCTTTGTTTTCGTGTGGCGTGTTTTGTAGCATGAGACCGTAAACACCGTCGTTTTTGTGAGATCTGGTAGTCTCGTTTAGGAGAGATCTGGTTGGTATTTAGCGCTAGAATCTGAGGTAGAGATATGCCCGCGTGTTTTTGAGTTGAGGGTTAAACGATGTCGTTTGGATAAGTGGATACGGCGTCGTTTGGTGAACGCTGGAGGGAGAGATCTGTTTTTGGGATGTGTGTTCGCTTGTTCAGATTTCAGTGTCCAGCTTTTAGCGCTAGCATTCAGATTTCACCTGTGGCCCTGTGCGACGTCGTTTTGGTATTAGCGCTATTACCAGCGTTGGTTGGTTATCCAGATTTCACCGCGGTTTCGAAGCGAGCGTTGTGTTTAACTTTCCAGATTTCACCGTAGCATGTAGCCTTGTTTTGATGTTAGCGTATTTCCAGCTTTCAGCATTTTTGGGTTGGAGAAATCAGATTTCACCGTGGTTTTAGCGCATGCGTTGTATGGCTGTGAGATCTGTTTCTGTCCGTGCATGTTTTAACCATATTTCTCGCGGGTATTTATATGATAGAAGCGTGGCCTTCTATTACTTCATCAGATCCCATACTTAGCAAAATTTACCCGATCTTCGTTCTCTGTTTTTCAAACACTTGGGTACTGTTCACCGTTGATTTTATCCGGTGATTCCCATCGTTTCCGATCACCATTTTTCACGTTCGAGGTAGCGTTGGACTCCTATAGAAGAGCTCTTTCTTCCTATACTGCTTTAGGAGGCTGTCGTTGGCTGGAGCAAAAGCACGAAGTTGCTGTTGTGTTCGTGCGTTGTGTAGTTCAGGTAGAACTCCGTTTTATTCGATGAGATATTGGTTCTAGCCTTAGATTAAGCTTCCTGTTAAGATGTTTTAGGAAGAGTAATTGCTGGTTTGAGTGTTTAACTCCCAGCCGCGTAATTTTGTTAAGATGTTTTAGGAAGAGTAATTGCTGGTTTGACTGTTTAACTCCCAGCCGCGTAATTTTGTGTATGGCCGTGAGTTCTGTTAGCGTTTCCCTGAAACCTGATTGTGCGTGTGTTTAGCAGGTGTTGGACTCAGATCTCTCGGGCCTGTATTTTTGGTACTCGTTGTGCAAAATTAAGGTACGGATTTGAGCTTGTCATAGCTTGGAAATTGGCAGAGATAATATGTGAGATCTGGCGTGGATATGTGCAGTGATTGCTGTTTGTTGTTTTGTGTATGCTTGCGCATTGTTGCTACCTGCTGTTAATTGCATACACTCATTATCATTGTGCATTCAGATCTCTTTTATTGCCGTGCCTTGTACTGCCCAAATTGTATGTGTTAAGGTGTAGAATTGTGGGCGGAGTGGGTAGCTCCCACACCTCACGTGCTTTCTCCCTGCTGGTGTGATTGGAAACCATGAGCGGAGTGAGTAGCTCTCACACCTTATGGGTTGGGTGACCGGAGGTTGAGTATGTATATGGGCGGAGTGAGTAGCTCTCACACCTCATATTATGGCACCTGGTTTCGATTGTTGAACAGCTGTCGGAATTCTTTGGCTCCCGGTGTTCGGTGGTAGCCTTGATTGCGTGCATAGTATTTGCATTTTATCTTATGCTTTTTCTTTAGCTGTTTCAGTTGCTCTCCGTACTGGGGTTTTACCCCATGTCCCTCTGGGGCTTGATTGTTTGAGCGGAGTGAGTAGCTCTCACACCTTATGGGTTGGGTGACCGGAGGTTGAGTATGTATATGGGCGGAGTGAGTAGCTCTCACACCTCATATTATGGCACCTGGTTTCGATTTTGAACAGCTGTCGGAATTCTTTGGCTCCCGGCGTTCGGTGGTAGCCTTGATTGCATGCATAGTATTTGCATTTTATCTTATGCTTTTTCTTTAGCTGTTTCAGTTGCTCTCCGTACTGAGGTTTGACCCCATGTCCCTCTGGGGCTTGGTTGTTTTCCTTGTTGTGTTGTTTTCAGGAAACCCATGTTTTACAGCTGGTCGTGGTTTTAACCCAGCTGGTGGCGCCCCAGGAGGTGGTTAGAGTATCCCAGTGGCGTATAGCATATTTATATGTATCATTATTCTTAGCCAGGGGGATGCCCTGTGCTTCGTTGTTGTATCCAGTGGTTGGAGTCTGATACTTGTTTTCATATGCTATATTGATTGTGTTGTTTAGTGGTTTTTATAAACTGGGATCTATTTTAAGTATTGCATTATTTTAAATTATATTGTTTTAACTCGTCAGGCCAAAAGCGAAAATTTTACCCGCTTTTTAGTAGCTTCCGCATGTGTTTGTATGTTTTATCTCTGATTTGAGCACGAGGCCTGACATTACAAAGCTGTCCTAGTTTGATCTGTACCATTCTGAACTATTAACTGGTATGGTTTGCACTTCTAAACTGGTCTGCTATGAGCCACTCTTCTTAACCGATCTTAGCTCTTCGTTCATACTGTACAGTGTTCAGTGTCAGCTCAAGTATGTTATGTATTCCTTTCAGCTGACAGTTGAGCAAACAGATTAGGAGTGAAATACCAAATTTTGAGTTCATAGAATTAAGGTCTGATTTGTTTCTGAATCCTTCATCTTGGCCGTGTATGTGTCCAGTGTCATTCAAAACAAAAAAAAGAGAAGAGAGTTTCTTTGTATTAGCGGACTGCATGTGTGTGTACGTGACTTCTGCATATCCCTATTTTTTTCAACGTTTGCAGATTTCCACAATTCGGGAGCTAAGGGTAATTAAATTAGAGTCATTAGAACCAGTGTAGGAGTTTAGGTGAGGCAGCATAGCACCTAAAGTTTGGAGTTCATGGCAGTGGCCCGATGGCATCCGAACAGTATTGATATTGGCTTGTAAATATGTTTGAGATGTGTAAAATCATGTTCTATAGGCTTGGATTGATTGTGATGAGTTTAGGTATCGTTCGGTGACTCATTGAAACTGGATGGTGTCCGAGTATCCCGTTGAGAAGCCTAGAACGATCCCGATTGATCCTAGCTAAAATGATCTATATTTTCTATTGCATTGAAACATGTTTAGGTGCAGCAATTTTATGAAAATGAAATGATGTTCTTATGATGTTAATGGCATGATATGTGATGTTGATATTTAGAAATAAAATTTGAGTTTTGGTGATAACAAATACAATAAACCGAAGAGCTCACAGCTATAATATGCAAAGCTGAACAGAACAGGTTACGTTGTAACAGACCAGCTCTGAAACGAATCAGACTCTAGAATTTTTTTTAATAAACTAAAGTGCGAAATAAACAATCTAAAAAAAAGTATGCTCGTCCCTTCAAAACATTTTCTCAACATTACTTTAAAACATAAATAAAATAAATATCTCAAAACATAAATTCATCCATACGGCTTAAAAACCAGATTAAGTAAAAGTTGAGGAACTGATCATGACAAATAAAATATCTGAACATATATCGTAGCATAAATAAAGACGTCAGAGTGTCACGGAGTAACAGCTGTCCGGGCGCTCAGAGGTCCTCACCACCAGTAGGAACAAAGTCAACAGGAGCATCACCTGTACCATTTAAACCTAGTGAGCCTAAAGACCCAGCATGCTCTATCTGAATAATAACAAGGTACATATAGTAAAATCATTTTCAAGAACAAACATATCGTAAAATAGCTTTAAAACATGCATGCGTGAATGATCGTAAAACATGCTTTAAAATTCCTCATAATAGTACATGATTGTGAGACCTGAAATTGTAATATAAGATTAATTGTTGAATTAATCGGTTTTTGGAGAATTCTGGGTATTCGGAGTTCTATTTGAAGGTTTCCTTTGCATTTTCGGGTCGGAAATCGCGTTTAGAACAATTCTGGAAATTTTGATATTTTTGAGATTTTTGTTGAGAAATCTGGTTTGAGAGATCTGTTCGGGTTTGTGAGAAATCTGTTCGGCGAGAGGAGAGATCTGTGCGCTATTTCGTGTGAAGTCTGCTCGCATGTTTTATGTGTTGTATTACAAAACGCCGTCGTTTGGTAGAGATCTGGTCTCCATGTGTTTAGTATCGTGTGGGATACGACACCGTTTAGATTAGTTGTAACGACGCCGTTTAGTGGACGCTAGAGGAGAGATCTGTTTTGTTAGTTAGCGTTCGAGTGTTCAGACTTCAGCGTCCAGCTTTTAGCGCGAGTATTCAAATTTCACCTATGGCGCTGTGCGACGTCGTTTTAGTGATAGCGCTCCTTCCAGCTTTTAGCGCGTTTTGTTCAGATTTCTCTCGCGAAGTATGTTAGCAACCAGAATTCTCCGTGGCCCAGGAGCGACGTCGTTTTGGAGTTGAGCGTTGCTTAGCGCCTGCGTTGGATTTTTGTGGAATCTGTTGCGCGTTGTGAAGTCTTGAAAGCTATTTTTGTCGGTGGGCATTTTATTCAGACTTCTCGCGTGTATATATTGGTAGCTTTGGCCTTCGTTTTATTTCACCAGATTCCATACTTAGCAAATTACCCGATCTTCGTTCTCTGTTTATTTCAAACCCTCGGGTACTATTCACCGTAGATTTTATCCGGCGATTTCCGTTGATTCCTGCCACCATTTTTCACGTTCGAGGTAGCGTTGGGCTCCTCTTGGAAATTTCTTTCATCTCGTACCCATTTTGGAGGCTGTAGTTGGCTGGAACGAAAGCACGAAGTTTCTGTTCTCATTCGTGCGTTTTGTAGTTGCAGGTAGCTTTTCGATTTAACTTTGAAATCTTGTTCCCAGCCTTGTATTAAGCTTCCTGTTAAGTTCTTTGGGTAGGGTTGAAGGCTGGTTTGTGCATATGAATTACCAGCCGTGAACTTTAATGTTTGGCCGTGAGAAATTGTGTGAGGGCCGTGAGGTTGTGTAGGCTTTTCCTGAAATCTGTGCATCGTGTGTTTGGCAGATTTTGTGCAGGTCGTGACTTGCTCGCACCTTTGAGGAATCTGAATTTTGGTAATTGTTGCTCAGAAGGTACGGGTTTGAGCTTGAAATTCAGCTTGGATTTGTGTGAGATTTAATGTGAGATTGCGGGATGTTTTGGTGTTTTGAATGCGTGATTTTGGTAGCTGTTGCATTTGTGTTTAGCTAGCTGCCTTAGTGATATGCATCACGCATGGTTCATCATTCATTTCAGATCTCTTGTATCATTTCTTGTCGTATTGTGCTATTGTGAATGCGTGATTTTGGTAGCTGTTGCAGTTTGTGTTTAGCTAGCTGCCTTAGTGATATGCATACACGCATGGTTCATCATTCATTTCAGATCTCTTGTATCATTTCTTGTCGTATTGTGCTATTGTTTCTTACCAGGATGCGAGGGCGAGCGGCGATACCGCACTCTCATCTCCCTGCTGGGATTTTTTAGCCACCATGTGCTGAGTGGTTAACTACCACAGTTCATGGGCGAGGCAACGGCAGGTCGAGTTGTTTTTTGCATCTGGTATTTGGGTGTAGTGTCAAGGCGAGTGGCTCATTACCACACTTTGAACACACACCAGTGGCCACCGTTTGTTGAAGATCTTGTGGAGCTATGTTTGAGTTCCTTGGCTCCCTTTTTGGTTGTAGCCTTAAGCGTTTGTTTTGTGTCTCATGCATAGCATCTGCATTTTATCTTATGCTTTCTTTAGCTGTTAGTTTGACCCCATGTCCCTCTGGGGCTTGGTTGTTTTCCTTGTTTGTGATGTTTTCAGGGAACCCAGGTTTTACAGCTGGTCGTGATTTTAACCCAGCTGGTGGTGCCCCAGGAGGTGGTTAGCGTGTCCCAGTTGCGTATAGCATATATATATATATGATCATATATCGTAACATACTGAGGCATGAGCATAACATAACGTAACGTAAAAGGACATGTGAGTCGTATCCGTGAAGTGTGAGCCATAACATAAGCGAATGATCAATCTAATGAACCAATGTACGTGGCGATGCGGTTCACCCGATCTTACCTCGGGATCCCTCACACCTCTATGCTGCCACTTCACCATGTCGTGAATACATGGATCCATAAGCTCGTAATAACATGAACAGGGGTTCACCGGGCCCGGTATCACGATTCCGCCCATCGTAAACTTGTCACAAATCACTTCAATCCCTCAAAAATATTTTTCTTTTCTTTCATGACTTAACATTTCATAAAACTTTCATGATGCGTGCATTTCATAAAAACATGTAGTTTAAAAGACTTAGCCCGTCAATATTTTTTTAATTCTCTCATTTAAAACGTTATCATATACATAAAATATTACATATATGATTAAATATATATTCACGGGCTTCTACATTTTCTACTCCGGTCAAGGACTGGTTCAGGTGCTCGGCTTACTAGTTCTAAGCCCAAAAGCCTAGACTTAACTTTAAAATTGAATCTTAGGTCTAAACATGACTTGGTCCATAACACTAAAATTAAACTTTAAGAATTTATAAAATACTCAACCTCCACTTTAAAATCAAGCATTAAAAATTTGACCGAGTAAAAAGTCCCATTGACCAAGAAATTGGACTTTAAAATTTGATACAAAATATTAGGTCCATAAAATAATTAAAATTTTGACTTAAAATGTTGACTTTAAAATGCTTGACCCAATAACTTAAAATTGGACCCTGAACTTTAAAATAAAAATACCCTGCTTAGAAATAAAATAACTTTGACCCAAATTAAAATATTTGACCCGACCCTCGACTGAATCGACCCGGTCCTACTGAACCGAACCACCGGCCCAATCGAACCGACCCATGCAACGCAAACCCTAACCTAGCCGCACACACCATGCACTAGCGCACACCGCCCCTTCTCCACTTCGCACGACCTGATTCGACCGCCCTTGGCCGGAGCCCCGTCGACTGGAAACCCCCAGGTCAAGCTGGTCCCTCTCAAACCAGCCACAGCTCAAGGGTTGGCCGCAAACGGGCGGACGAACCGCACCAAGATGCAGCCGCACGCATGTCGCTCCAAGGAAGAAAACGTGCGCCGTCCTTGGCTCAGCCATGATCCAGCCCTCTTTCTCTCATCCATGGACCACTACTAGACCACCATAGGACCTCCAAGAACTGAGCAAAGCTCTTGAACCGTCCATGACCAAAGCAAGACAAGAAACAAATCAAACACGTAATGAAAACTATGAAACATGCATGGATCTCAAACGTTATGCATAGATCAATTCAAATCACATACAATTCATGCAATCATACATTAAAAATAGTATAATATGTCGTAAATGGTGAGAAAAGGTGTAACACCCCAGATTTAACGACTATCCCCATTGTACCAACACTGGTCTTTCCAACGTGTTTTGTCCTCACTCGCACGCCACATGGAAAACTTTCCAGGAGGTCACCCATACCATATTTGTCCCAAGTCAAGCACGCTTAACTTTGGAGTTTTTCAAGTGATGAGCTCCCGAAAAGAAGATGCACCTTGTTGGTATGAGTAGTACCAATTAAATCTTATAAGCCTTCCTCAAATAACCTTAGTTACATCTATAACTTCCCAGTCTCGTAATCCCTCTCATTCAGGTGCGCGATCGGTTCATTCATGTGCCCCTTCGCCTCTAGAATCCTGTCAGGAGCCGCTCATTGTCCGTGTAACCTCTTGGCACCGACGATCACTCCCCGCCCTCTTTTGAACCACATACCTCACATGTCCACCAGCTTCCGCTTGGTTCGTCCCCGAACCACACCGTACTAAGAGAGGTCGGCTCTGATACCAACTGTAACACACCAGATTTAATGATTATCCCCACTGTACCAACACTGATCTTTCCAGCGTGTTTTTTCCTCACTCGCACGCAACATGAAAAACTTTCCAGGAGGTCACTCATCCCATAATTGTCCCAAGTCAAGCACGCTTAACTTTGGAGTTAATTAGAGTTTTCTATACTAACCAGTCACTAATTTAAAATGTTAAATAAAAATCTAAACATAGGCTTTAAAATCTTAAATTTTCGTAATATGTAGTCTCCTCAATTTTAAAATATAGGAAAGTCCATTAAAACAGCCCGTATAGGTGAAAAAAAGTGCTGGCCCCAGAAATAGGATCAATATACGTGCAGGAGTTCAGAAGGGGGGGGGGTTGAATGAACTCCTGTGATTTTAAATTTTCATTTAAAAGTTTTACTAGCACTACTAAACTTAAGTCCGAGTTACCAGACTTAAGGATCTCAGTTTTATGCAAATCTCTTGGCCAACAAAAATAGTGCGGAAAGAGGCCAATCGATTTGTGAACAGACAATCAGTAAATTTATTGCTGAATGTAAAAGATAAGAGTCAAGGATTTGTTTCTGGAAGTTCGGATATAAATATCCTACGTCTCCTCTTCTTCCTCCTCGGAAGGTATCACTAGAAGATTTGATGCAAGTAGCCTCTATACAAGCACCCAATCACACAAGCCTCACTTGTATGAACTCCTAGACTCACTAACTTCACACGCAGACGTTGATGCTGGTTACAAATAACGAAATGATATTTTGAACTGCTTCACAAAGCCAGTTCGTTACAGACTCAATAAATATGACAATGAATACAGTTTCTGAGTGCTGTAAAATTCTCTGGTTTCTAAAACAGAGAAACTCGATTCAACAAAATGAACCAGAGAATGGACTCAAATGTTTGTCTATGAATAACAACAGTAGTGTTCTTCGAGTCTTGAGCTTTGTTAGAATAACTTCAATATGCGAAAAGCTCGGGAATATATTTTGACAGCGTGATCGTGATGATAATGAGAGTGAAGGATCGTTTCTTCAATCTAACTTCTGCTATTTATAGTCTTCGATTTCAACGGTCATTAAATTCTTCAAAAGAATAAATCCCGTTTGAATTTCTGTCAAACTTGTACACCGTAATTCCTGCTCCACCAAGAGGCAAGTCGCACAATGTCAGAGCAAATTTGGCGTTGTACCATATTTGTGCAAACTCCGTACACAGCTCTCTGAGATAGTGTAGTATTTACCAAGAATAATACTGATACTGTTCCCTCAATTAATGGCATATGTACGATTCAATCTTCGCCCTTGATTTCTTCTGATATGAACGTTTGAATCGATTTATAGTTTGCGCAACTACTGAAGACTTGAATCTCTGATAGGTGTACAACAACTGATGGCTTCAACGACTGACAATATGCACCAGCTGGTCGCTTGAAATATTTTACTTCAAAAAGTATCGGCTGGTCCAAGATTACTGTAGCTACCTGCTGGTTTTCCTTATCGCAAAAAGCATCTGCTGAATCTTAGCGCGAAGACAAAACGCTGTCATATCTATTTATCCAAACGACGACGTTTAACTTCCAATAACATTAAGTTCCATCGACTGGTAAACAATTCACTGTAGCTCTCTGCTGATTCTTCTGTAGCCATCTGCTGAATTCCAACGCAAACTCGAATGACTAAGATTATAGCTCTAGATCAAAACGCTGCCGTTTCAACTTATTTGAACGCTGTCGTTTTGAGTAATCCAAGCGCTGTCGTTTTGTAATCCGTAACAAAACATGCTATCTCTCAATTTCTTGCACCTGCTGATTGCTAACCATCTGCCAATTATTTCATCTGCTGATTTCCTCTGAATAAGCATCCTGTTGAAATCAATTATCGACTGAGACTGATCCACTGTATCTTACAGCTGATAGTTCCAACTGCTGAATCAATAACCATCGGCTGAAAATACCATCTGCTGAAAATCAACCCGTCAACTGAAAATGTTTTCCTGTTAAATTGTGACGGCTGATTTGTCCATTAGCAACTAGTCTTATTTTGTTCTCACCAAAACTAATAAATTTTATCCTAACATAATTGCATCAAATTGTGCTTAAAACAATTTTAGGCCATTGTCCACTCTCTAGATTTTGAACAACAGAAGGAGGAGGAGGCTGAGGTCGGCTGCTACTTCCTTCCCCCTTTTTGGCAGCACCACCCCGATTAATATAATTGACAAGCTCGCTCAACTGGGCATGAAGAATATTATGATTTGCCTGTGCCTGAGCTTGAAACTCCAAAAGCTGGTGGGAGATGGCCTCCTTAGTTGCCTCAGCATCTCTGCAAAGGATCTCCAAGTTTGTGGCCATAGCATCCACTTTAGCATTTAGCTCTTTTACTTCCCTTCGCATGTCAATTTGATCAATAGCAACAGCGGTAATCTGAGTGTTCAACTGCCTTTGAGATGATTTAATTTCCAACGACAGAAGATTTCTTTGATCATTAGAATCATTGCGCAATGCCCCAAGCCATCTGTCTTGTGTGTCAAAGCGTGCTGTGAACTTCTTCTCAATGTCGCGGAGGTGCATAAGAATGATGTCTTTAAGCACAGCACCATCATCTCTAGTGTTTATTTGATCAAGTGACGTTCGCAGCTGGTGTATCGCTTCTGTGATATCGAGAGAGACATTAGAAGAACCTGGTTGAGAGAAAGTAGGAGCAGTGGCAGCAATGTCGGTATCATCAAAACTCATAGAAGTGTCTTCTGAAGAGGTCGGAGAAGATTGATGCTGATGTAATGTCAACTGTACCAACGGAGTAACTGAACCTGTATCCTGTTTAATCTGTACATCCTGAGACTCAAAAATGGAGCTACTCTCTATCTGTACATCTTGATCATCCAACTCTGTAAGTAAAACAGACGAACGCTGTACATACGAACCAAAATGGAGATCAATTCCTCTGTCTACAATAACCACGGAGCGAAGAGAACTGAAATCAATTGTACCCAATAGGCTGCTAAACAAACTATACTCAATCAAAACTGTACAGAACTGTGAGATTCTCAAAGCAAAGACTGGGGACTGTCGTGGAGCAGCACGGAAATTTTTTTCAACCATGGGAAAACCTCTGCAAAAATCCACTGAACCAACTGGGAGGAGTCTCCGCGAAGCACAAAAGTCAACAACTTCTAAACAGACATCCGCCCATCGCTTCTTCATCAATCTGAAAAATTCACTCATGAGGGGAAGAGTGTCATCATACTGACGCTGGCTTGAAACCTCAAAAATAGCATATGCAGTAGTGGTCCTCTGATCAGGCAAGCGATCATCAAACAAAATAGAGCAACACGGCCTATCCCATCTGATACCGTGTGCTACTGCCTGCTGTTTCAAACCGTTTAAAACAAAAGAGAGACGGGCTGATAGCATGTCAATGACTTTGAGATGGACAGCAGAGTCTCCTTACCCTGGTACAAAATTGAATATCCATCCATCCAAGAATTTTCTTACCAAAACTGCTCGGTACTTCAACAAAATATATTGCTTCCTGGCAAGTGCTACATGGATATTCTCTGTTTCTCCCCAAAGCAGAACTTGTTCCCCTTTCGCCGATATCCCTTCAAGATTCATAGTTGCCAATTTCTTAAAGCTAAAAGAATTAAAGAATTGATCAACATCATCTATCACCTGGGCACGCAAATTTACGAGCAGATCAATATCTGCACAAGTCAAAGAAAAGTGCTCCTTTGCTGGATTGCCCTTCACATGATCTTTTTCAACAAGAATTTCCTTTCCTTTTTCGTCAACAGGAATTTGAGGAAGGGTGGCCAAGTAACAGGCCTTTTCATCCACTCCAGGGATTTGTATTGCTTTGCCAAAAATAATCTTGGTGACTTCTACACCAGCTGATGGTAAGGGAACATCGGCTGGAATAGACAGAATGAAGTCCTCCAAAGATGTAGCCTCATCGACATCAATAAATTCATCAACTAATTGATCAGCAGTACTCTTCTCCATATCAGCTGACTTCTCTACAAGATACTCCGGCTGGGAAACTTCTATCTGAACCCTATCAACTGGTTCACTTGCCCTCTCAGCCTCTATTTCTTCATCCGTGTCACTGGGAGTTGTGACCTTCTTCTCAGCATCCCATTTTGCGATAAGATCTTCATAAGGAAGATCAAACCATTGTCGCTCGTCAATTGTTACGATTGAATGACCTGCAACTGCTGAACCACGAATATCGAGTTCTTCAATTTGTTCTCCCTCAGTAGACACTGACTGTGCGGTCTCTGACAACACCTCCTGAATGATATGTTCCACGTCATCAGCAGCAGAAGTCTCAACATCCACAATATGAGCTACTGCTGGCACAAAAACTGATTCATCATCCCTTTCACCAACATATTATGCTGTTTCCTGATCCCCAGTCTCTCCAGTGTCCTCATCGACTGGTTGATTGGCAGGGATATTATCCTCTGCTGCTGGTTGCTCAGCAGTAGGTACACCAGCAGATGCCTCAACCATTTGTATGGGCACAGCCTCTTGTGCTACTGCCACCATCTCCAAGGTAGAATGAGAAGTAACAGATTTCTTCTTCAAAGTCCTTTTCTTCTTGAGGACTTGTCTTTCAGCAGCAGCAGTAGCAGCTGGTCTCTTCTTAGACACAACTGGTTTCTTTGGTGTTTTCTTCACTGGTGGGGCATCAGCAGTCTCCTCGCCACCCACTTTATCATTGATAGAGATATAGCGGTGCACCGTCTTCGCCATCAGTATTTTGGAGGCAGGAAACTCCATTGATTCTCCCAATTCCAAGTTGGGGATGCTCTCCAGCAGGAGACTGATTTGAACGGCAAAGCCCTTGGCTTGCTTGGATCCAGCAGATACCATTCTATTCAGAATATTGAACAATATACTGGCCCAATTCATCCGAATCCCACAAACAACTGCTGTCAACAACGAAAACTTCTCCACAGTGAGGGCATTGAAGGAACCTGCTTTAACAGATATAGCTTTCGCCATTATATCACAAAGAAGGCGATATTCAATCTTCATTTGGCCCTTCCTCCTGGACAAACTAACTGGCTCTCCCGACAACGAAACGATGCTCCTAGCATCGAAAATCCTATCCTTGGGCATGTCCGATAAATCTTCCAGCCCATCAACCGGAAGCTCAAATGTTTCTGCAAACAACTGCTCTGAAAAACTCCACTGGTACACCGTTCACGGTACTCACCACCAGGCCATCCCTCACGGAAACATTGTTGAAGAAATCAACCAACTCCGATTCATAAATCACCGCAGGGAAACCCAAAAATCCCTCTAGACCAGAATCCATCAGGCGTGAAGCACAGAGACAATACCTGGGTTTTCCATAGCCAATACGGACGAAAAATCGATGTGCACAATGTTAGAGTAGTACGCAGAGGCCATTGTTTGAAAATAAGAACTGATAGAACACCTGTAAAAGCTTCGCAAAGAAGTAGCAGAGAATACGCACAAGGAAGAAATGCGAGAGACAACAAAATGCAACGTAAGAGAGAATGAAAAGACAC
>KV010350.1:152796-230632 GCA_001598015.1 Dorcoceras hygrometricum | reverse complement strand
CTAGCAGGCATACAATTAACGCGATACACCCCTCGACTGACGATAGTAAAGTCTACGTCATCCACACAACGCTCAACAGAAATGCTTACGTCGACATATCTGTTATCAGCAGGTAATATAAACTATCGACTGGTTCCTCAAAACGACACCGCTTCGAAATTCTATAGCGCTCTCCTGCTGAAATCCACGTAAGCGCTGTTGTCGCCAGCTACCAAAACAAAGAACACAGCGCGCTAAGCTACCAGCAGCAAAGCTTACGTCAGCGACTACGATGCCAACACAAAGCATGACGTCATCAAAGCTGTCACCAGCAGATACCTCTAAACCCAAAATTACGAAAATCTCCAGAATTACTTTAAGGAGGGAAATAGACCCGAAAACACAATTCAAACATACAAACCGAGATCTGAATCCCCAAAAATCATCAAAATTCGATAACTTCAACAATAAATCCTTAATCAACATTTCGGGTCTCACACTATAGATCCGATAGCTATGCATACATCTTGAAGATCGAATAGTGACATCGCGAGTGTAACTAGGTAAACACATTTACCTAAAACACTTCTAGTACTCTGGCCAGAGATTTATACACTATTATCCCCTCAGATAGCATAGGATATCCACGCATATCTGCGAGAATCCTCGACAACGATGCATCGACTCCTACATGCATCGGGGTCTCACCCAATCCCGACGCCTTATGACCCCAAGTGAGTCGGCAAACGGGTCAAAGTGAGACGCCTATCATGTAGAGTCTCAATGACGTTTCGAGTCGTGAGGACTAATCAGTACAACCAAGACCTCGGACTTATCCACTCGACAAATGATAACCACTTGGAAAGTCCGAACGAGGGTAGTTCGATAGATCACCAGGTCACTATCTATCTGCATGCTCAGAACATCACAATGTTCCCTACCAATGAAACTTGGTACTTCGCATCGCAGATACTAGTCTCGAACTCGGGCGGCCTTATCCTCATTTTGACGGCCCAATCGACTAGGAACATATTCAGAATACACAGCGACTATTAGATGTGTTTCATGATAGCCGTCATACCCACTATCACATCTAACATACGCTTTAGTGCATTCTAGGTCTTTACTCAACGCAATTGTAAATCATCATACACACAATGAAAGTAAAGAATGCCATATGGATAAATGCGAATATCATATATAAAGATTGTCATATACAAGAGTCTATAAACCCACACGCCACAAGTTGGCTAGTTGGGCATCTACTCTAACAGAATCAACAGGACAGAATGAGGATAGGCATAGTGCTCGCAGTTATACTCGTGTTAGCGACGAACGGCTCGCGACATCCACAGTGACACAGCTCGCAACACAGGCCAGATCTCACACTGGCCAGCTTACACGTACTGAACAGTTCTGACCAAAGCTGAAACCATAAACATCTCTCGTCCGGTCTGACAACTATGAACAGCTCTGACCTAAGCTGAAGACCACAAACAGCACTGGACTACACGGACGATACTACCATCTTATGTCTAAGCTAATACCACTAAAGGACGCGGCACACCACCCGTGATCTGAACACTCAGCTCAGGGCACCCAGAACCTCCCTAAGCTGAACTCAGCCTACGCTCAAACAGAAAATCCCAGATCTGTTCTCCTCTACGATGTTGTCCCAAAATATCTCACGGCAGAAAACTCGCTCAAGCACAACGAAGCAGTTCAGCTCAGAACTGTTCAACTCAGATCAGCTCGGGATCTTAGATCAGCATAGAGCATTCCGCTCAGCTTACGATCTCCAGAACAGTAAGAGCTATAGAAGCTCGGCTTGCATTGCTCATCTCACGCCGACCAGCTCAGGTCGCATACTCTCTTCTCAACTAGCAGTACGTTGATCAGCTTAGAGTACTCAACTCAGTACGCATCGCTCAGGTCAGCTTGAGATTCTCTATTCAGCTTTCGATGTCTCATATAGTTCACGACGCTTTCAGATCTGCTCACGCACCTAGGTCTCAAGGTACGTACTCCTACCAGCTCATGATGGTCAACCCAGCTCTCAAGGGTCAAATCAGCTTGCGACACTGCTTAAAAAACTGACATCAGCTCAGAGCGCTGCACTGGACTGGTTCACATTACAGCAGTATCAGCTCAGGTCACATGCCCAGCATGGCTAAACACAGCACATGGCTTATCTGTCAGCTTGCATCCGATCTGGTCCAACACAATCAGCTCGCATAACTACACAGCAAGCTTCTAAGATGAACCTCTTCTTCTCTATGTTCGTGCACTCCAAACTGGAACAATTCTCCAGAAAACACCAATCAGCTTACACCTATAAGATCAGTACAGAACACCAAAACATCTCACACCGGTGCTGATCTAAACTGCAACCCGAAGCAGTTTCCTCTATCAGCTTAGCACGAAACCAAAGATCAGCTTGCGTCCGGGCTGATCCATCTCAACTGATACTCCCTATGATGATTATTCTCGATTATTTAGCCACTAATCTGACTGTTTAAGCCACTAATCATCTTGACTAATCACACTCCTCACAACGTCACTCATCTCAGTACTACTCCCACCTATGCACGCTTAACCCAACAATCCCCCAAGAAGTATAGAAATACGTTTTTTGGGAGACTCGAACCCTTGACCTCGCTCCGATATCGATTGTTAATATCAAATGCTTACCACTAGGACAAAAGCTATAGCTATTAACCCAGGTGACACTTTATTTCCTTATAGATGTCGCAGCGTATAGTGCATCTATTTTGTGCTTTAGGATCGGGCTGTTGGGCTCATGAATCCGGGAGATACGTGTCTAACTGCTGGTACTGTCTCATTTCCTTATATATCAGTCTTACTCATTTCCCCTGTCGATCATATCCCCAGCAGAGATAACATTACCCGTTAAGGTCTGTAATCGCTCTTTTACGATCCACATAGTCAACCAGATCAAGCGACGTAACGTCAGCAGTTTGACGCATTATAGCTTCTCAGAAGGTCACCCATCTCAGTACTACTTCCACTCATGCATGCTAACTCAACATATCTCTATTCTCGGATACTCAACCTGACTTAAGCAACGGAGAAGTTTTGTGGGATATATTTTTGGTGTCCTCTGATTTGTTTTGTGATTTCAGGTCACCCGAAACATATCACATTTTCATTCCGATGTTCAGGCACATCTCGAGATGAACTCCACCAAGAACCCAAATCTGATAGTAACTAGGCACATCTCGAGGTGAACTCCTCCAGCCCAAATATGATAGTAACTAATTGGCCGAGAAGAATTCGTTTACCACATAATACTCTGACATTACAAATCTTCACGAACACGTTTATATTCGTGAATCGCATTAAACGAAAGCAGGTGTTGAATAAAATGAGAAAAAGAGTGGTTGAAAAAGTGGTTATGAATATGATTAGTGGGGAATAGGCATGAAATAAAATTCCAATCCCCGAGGAGGAAACGGGATAAATGGAATGGCACGCACCGAACGAAAAAACCAAAAGATAAAAGAAAAGGGGCCCCGGCTACTCCCTCAACGGACCGAAACACTAAATACGGTTCGGGACTTCTCCTAACCAAACAGCAGATCCGAGAAATGCGTTGATGCGTCTCTCACCTCAAATGCCCCTTCCCCTACTCGCTTCTCCCTGTCACGTTCCTCGCACGCGTCCCCCATTCTATGCTTTGATTAATTTTTTTTGTTTGATTACTTGCTCATTTTTTCATTTTAATTTCAGAAAAGAAAGAATGTTTTTGCACTGATTGAAACTTGAAGCTTTACATATTCTTTTGTGATTAGAAATAAATTAGTTTAAAAACTTTGGATAAACATTATTATCTAAAATGTGGTTTCTTATTTATTTGAACTTTTCTATGTTTTTCTTATAATATTTAAAGTAATAGGGCCATCGATTTACTAAATAAACATATTTTTTTATATGTAGGATGGAATTATAAATGATATATGATATAGAAAATATAAATTAATAGTTATGGATAAATAATAATTTATATATCTAATCCATATTTTAATCTACATATTTGTATATAAAGTAGACAAGTCTATAAAATAGTATACCCAATTCTCCCACCTAAAATTCTTTCTTAAAGTAGATAAAGTACAATAGAATAATCTTACAAAAAATATCTCTTTCGTTATTTTAATAACATTTAATTGTTTGTCAGAGAAAAAAATTAAATAATGGTTTTATTTTAGGAAAATGACAAAAGAAAATATCTAATTAAAATGTTGCAATAATTTGATGATTCTACAGTTGAATTATAAGTAGTTAATTTTTTCTAAGTACTATAATATTTACATATTGTTATATTCACTTGTATGAATTAAATATGAAATTAATTCAATTTAATGTGAATTTTTTATTTTATATGAAATTTTCAAATTTAAATCCCTTTTAAGTATATACTAACCAAAATTTTCCTGCCCAAAAATCCTTTCTTAAAATAAGATATAATCATCCAAAAATTAGTTTGTTTTCTAAATTACACTTATTGTTTATTTAGAAAAATGAAGATTAGATAATAACTTTCTTTTCAAAGAAATAAAAATAAATATTTTATTAAAATATTAAAATATTAAAATATTTCATGTTAGGATCAAACGCTTACCACTGGGCCAAAAGCTACAGCTGTTAGCCAAGGTGCAACTTTATTTTCTTATAATGTGTCAGCACAGAGTGCACCTATTATGTACGTTAGGGTTGTCTCAGTTCCCTTAGAGATCCCTCTTACAATTTCCCACCGTCGGTCCTCTCCAGCAGAGATAGTATTATCCGTTAAATCGGCATCATACTTTTACAGCTCACATGGCCAACCAGATCAAGAGGCGCAACGTCAGCAGCTTGACGTACGAAAACTTCCCAGGAGGTCACCCATCCCAGTAATGCTCTCACTCATGCACGCTTGCTTAACTCAACAATACCCCCAGAAGTATAGGAAATGCTTCTAGGGAGACTCGTACCACTGACCTCGCTCTAATACCAATTGTTAGGATCAAAGGCTTACCACTAGGCCAAAATATATAGCTGTTTCAAGGTGCAACTTTATTTCCTTATAATGTGACAGCATAGAGTGCACCTATTATGTGCGTTAGGGTTGGGCTGTTAGGCCCATGAGTCAAGGGAGGTGCGTGTCTAATTGCTGGTGCTGTCTCAATTTTCTTAGAGATAAGTCTTACCCTTCTCTTACCTCCGGCCTATCTCCAGCAAAGATAGTATTACTCATTAAGATCTGACATCACACTATTACAGTCCACACCAACCAAATCAAGCGGCACAACATCGGCAGCCTGACATACGAGAACTTTCCAGGATGTCACGTATCCCAGTATCACTCTCATCCATGCACGCTTAACTCAACACTTCAATTATATTGAGTACTAAAGTGAGCTGTATCAAATTATGCATAGACAATTTTTTCTCTAGTGCTATAAATGCTTATCAACAATAATTCACTTTCATATTAAATAAATTTAATTAAATAGGAAATCTTATTGAATTTTGCAATATCAGATTTAATCTCTTTCGAAAATATAAACTATATTTAAATATCTATATCAAGTGTGTCGTTTCTGTACTATCTAAAATATTAAATAAGATAACCAGGTTCTCTTGACCGATGGGTAAGGGTAATGTCTCAAAATCTTGCAGATTTGAATTCAAGTCTCAGCAATTTTCTTTGTGATATTTATGATCGAAAAAATATTAAACAATAACAAAATTTTATGCAATATATAATTCTAAAATTTCTAGTTGAACTTTTATTATGGATTTTTGTTATATTTATTGCCATGAGACATTATTATTATTTATTATCATTATGTATTACTATACTCTAAAAAATATTACATCTGATTTAAATCATTCATAATGACTTTGATGGTAGAAGATTGATATTTTATTTGATAGTTATCTGATGGATCTGTGTAAACAGATCCTGATTAAGTTTTGAATTACACAAAACCTATTATTGTGTTTCTAACAATTCTACTTAGTGTACAGATATTAGCTATCGAAGAAGCACTGATGAAGCAGAATTTGTCCAGTCGTGAGGAGAAAAGATAAAGTTCACAGCTGGTTTGGCTTATCATTTAGACGACAGCTGGATTAGCAATGGAGAGGTCCAAAGTTGAGTCAGTTGTTCGTAATCAGGCGGATGCCAAATTTGACCAGCAACTGTGATAATCGCTAAGAGAGCTTGAACCAGCTGGAATATTAAGGAGAAGATGACGTCAGCAATATCAGCAGACAACAAGATGGATCAGCAGCAGTGACGTCAGCAGAATCAGTAGATGAATCAGCGATGATGATGTCAGTAGTGATGTCATCACAATCAGCAGTGAGCTACAATACAACAAGTCGATGGTACTTAAAGTTAGCGATAGCAAAACAATGTCGTTTGGATAAATGGATACGACAGCGTTTTGCCTTCGTGCTAAGGTTCAGTCGATGGAATTTGCGATGGTAATAACCAGCAGGTACATCTCTTAAGGGAAACCAGCAGGTAGCTACAGTGAAACTAAAAGAGAACCAGCAGTTGCGCATCAAAGAGAAATCCAGTCGCAAGCACTTCAAGACCAACGACTGGTGAACCAGCTGCAAGCATATCTTCACCAGCTGGTCAACCAGTCGCTAGCACATCTAGACCACCAGCTGATGTACCAGTCGCGAGCTACACTGATCCAGACGCAAGAGATAGAGCGACGTCGTTTAACTCTTAACAGGCAATTCAGTTGCAAGCTACAGTCGCATCAGCAGTTACAAAGAAATAAAATTGAACCAGCTGTAGCGCGAAGAAAAGATGGATTCAGCAGTTGAAAAGAAGAATCAGCTGATGAAGGAGAAACAGACGTTGAAGCAGAGATGTTGATCAGTTGAGGCAATCAGCAGTAAACAGAAGAACGATTCAGCAGAAGAGTGATTCAGCAGTAAGATGCTTCAGATGTTGAAGAAATCAGGTGCAAGCGAAGCAGTTGACGAATTATATTATGAAGAATTACTAAAGCTGGATGTCAACTGCTGAGCCTAGTTCAAATGTTGAAGACGACAAATCCTGCAAAAGAAAAGGACATAAGGACAACTCCCAGTCAGTACTTTACAAAACATCTTTCAACGGGAAGAACTTGTGTCCAACGGATTGAATTTGAACAGAGGCTTTATATACGAGAAGCGCCATTGAAGAAAGTAGGTTGTTGTTGCACAGAAGAGATAAAATTAAAAGGAGACAACAATCAAAGGGAATATGAACCTGAACCGAAGCTGTCAACTATCATACATAGAGAAGCTTATTGCAGTTGACAGCTGAGCTAGAATCAGCTTTTATAGAGCATTTCCCTAGTGTGTGAGATTTATTCATTCGAGAGTTGTGCTTACACTGTAAATCTCACACACACAGAGATTCATTCACATTCATTGTATAGTGAATGAATCTCAAACCCAATACAAAATCAGATCCCGTCCAAGCACGACGACGTTAAACTCTGTGTTTGTAGCCTTTATCACATAGGCGTAAAACAAGTGAGTAACAACCGAGGGCTGGTAGAGTTTAGGAGTTCTCGCAGCTGCTGGTTGCGGGATCGGGTCTGTACACGATGTATAGATCAAATCTTCTAGTGGAACCTTCCGAGGAGGAAGAAGGGGAGACGTAGGACATTGAAGTCCGAACTTCCATAAACAAACAGTTGGTCCATTTATTTAAGCTTTCCGCATATGCAATTTATATTAGCACTCACGCATACACCATTGCACACTCAGTAAGTCGAACAGATTTCTGTTTACAGAAATCTGTTTGCAACGTTTTAAAATTATCAGGATTCATTTCTGGTGTTTTCCGCATGTTGTTATTACATACCAGATCTGTCTTCGGTGCTCTGTTTTAATGTTCAAGAACCAGAGGTATTGCACCTCATAATAGCAGCGCAAAAATTTAATTTTTGACAGTAGCGCTTGCTAGCCTTTAAATTGCCTATTAATCGGTCCTAACAAGTTATCTCAAATAATATAAATTTTATATACAATAATTTTCTTACAAATTAAATGTTTCTTAGATTATATTAAAATTTTAATTAACTAATTTAAACACTCATAAAAAATATATTTAATAATTAATTACCCAAAATAGTATTACCATGCATCACACGATCTAGGCACTATATCCAATAATAATTGTAATCGATGAAGATTATAAAATGAAGATATATAGTTAGTCAGTGTCTTATCGGGGAGAATTACAATATTTTTGTGTCTTATGATGTACATATTTTTCACTTTGGACCTAATAAAAAGAAATTTATATTTTTTGTCATGTTATTTGTATTATATTTTCATTTTTTATGATATTACTTTAATTTTTTTTTTGTCTCATTAATTTACTAATACATATGTTTCTTAAGTTTTAATCCTGTATTTTGTATGCACTACGATAGAAAAATTCACAATAAAAAAACATATCACATGACTAAAAAGAAATTTTTTTATGCATAGGATCAAAAAATTAAAATAATATAAGACTAAAAATATAAATTTCTATTTAATACGATAATAAGTGAAGAATACAGGTCATACATGTTTGTTTAAAAATACCAGTATGTTATAAATTAAAGAAATGAACATATAAAATTAAATTACATTGGAGTATACTTGAAGTTTATCTTTGCACTTAAATTACTCCAAATAAATTGATTGAAATAGATAGAGAATTTATGATTTTTATTGCATTTACAGATGAAGATTACAAGCATATTTATAGAAAGATAAGATATATAAAATAATAAAAAAATTTAATCAAACATTTATGATTTAGACATCCAACAAATAATTACTCCGAACTAATAATTTAATTCTATAAATTATTGTATAACACTGTCTCTTTGGATGTCTTTATTACGTGTTTAGATATTGTCTCGTTAAAAATCTTATTAGGAAAATCCAGTAGGATAAAGACCATAGTCAGGAAAAAAGAGTGCATTCACGTAAAACTCCCCCTCATGTTAACTCATATTCATATGTTTCGTAGATGGCACATTCCAATGTTGTATATATGTTTTCTGAATATTGTCGTATGGAGTACCTTTCTGAAAATCATGTGCAACAAGTCGAGCTTATATCTTACTATTTCATTTTTCTCATTTCGCTTTTGAACGAAAACTTATCTGTATCCAACAGGTTTGATAGGATCGTTTGGAGGGTGACATGAGCTCTCACACAGCTCAGACACCTAATCTAGAAACTAAGACCCAGATTACGTGCATTTAAAAATTTTGTTCGAAGAACAGCACGTAATAGGGAAACCGGATCGTGCCTGAGATGGACCAGCAGTTCTGCAAGCTGGTCCGGATCAGGTGCAATATGGTTTGTTGAAACTTGAGCTGTAATAGCTCAATGTTATTGAAAGGTTTGTGCATGACATACATATTGGGTATGAAATAAATTCATGCGAAAACAACCCAAATTGATCATCGAAAGCTAAATAAACAGGTTTTAAACTTATGTAATGCAATATGCAGAATGTGTGCGTGAAGGTGTAAAGCGGTAAAATGACAAACATATTTTGTTTATGGAAGTTCGGAGCTGAATCTCCTACATCTCTCTTTCTTCCACACAGGAAGGATCCACTAGAAGATTTGATTACAACAGCTTCTGCTGCAACCTATTCCAACAACGCTCGGCTGCGAGAGCTCCTAGCCACAATGCACACCAGATCGCATGCTGTGTGACTAACTAACCAACATTTCTTTAACGTCGCAATGAGAAAGACTACAAGAACTTGTTTAACGTCTCTGTTCAAAAACTATAAGGAAAGTGTTTTTTGATTCACTCATTTTTCTGTTTCGCTCAAATCTCAAATGTATGAGTGAATCGTGCGTGAGATTTACAGTATACGCTCAATCTCTTGAATATAAAATCTCACACACTAGGAAGTGCTCTCCAAGCTGGTTTCTCAAAGTTTTCCCAGATTGTGCAGTCGATGAATGTCTCAATGAAACTCATGGCAGTCACCAGCTCACACCTGGTCACTTGACCAGCTTGAACACCAGCTGCCACCTGGGTGTTCAAGCTTTTAACTGCTGCACAATCTCTCTGTTTTGTGCCTCACTGCACTTGTATCTTTTTGCTCATACACTTCCTCTCTCTCATCTTTGCTGTTTGTGCTCTGCTTTTGATATATAAAGACTCTTTGCAAATACTATCCGTTGGACATAAAGGTGTAGCCGTTGAAAAGTCTTCTGACAAAGTTGTGCTTTGTGTCCTTTAGTATTTAAGGCTTCTGCAGGCTTTATGACTTTTTCGCATGTGAGCACTGTACCTAGAAGACAACACAAGAAAATCAATTTGAATACTGATAAGAAATCTTCGTATGTCTCAGGTTCAAATCGCTTTGCTTGTCGTTTTGTCCAATTCTGCTCCTGGTCTCTAAACTGGTTTGACCTTAACCTGCTCAGCTCTTGTACACCAGCTCGTCTCTGTTCTGGTTTATACCTGAGCTGATTGCTTCTTTATCTGTACTGCTCTTGTTCACGATTGCACTTGGATTTCTTCTTCTTCTTTGATCCAGCTTGCGATTTTATCTGTACCAGCTGGACCTATGGAGACTTACCGAGAACACCCTGCTTTCAGATTCTCCCTCATCTCCATCTACGGAGTTCACCTCGAGCTCGTCAAACTTCTCACAGAATCCTGCCTCCGCATTTTTTCTTCTACAATAAACCCATCTCTCTCAGGCATCCAGCTTAGCCAAGATACCTGATCTGGTTTTCTTCAATCCGAGCTGGTTTTGTCAAGACCCGTGCTAATCACTCAAGATTAACGCACAAACAAGCACATAATCACGGAAGCGTAAAATCGGGCTTAAAAATTTTCGAAACAATTTGGGCCTGAGCTCAAATCTTCACTCAAAATATCAATAATCGAAATACGAGTTAAATCAAACTCAAGCAAAACAGGCAACATAAAATCCCAAATCAGATACAGATCCCCATATACATATAAACACAGGGCATTTCCTGATTCAATACATAATGAAATATATAACTGGGACTCAAGGGAATGGGGATCGACCAGCTGGAGCTCCACTCGGTCCAGCTTGGTTACCTGAAGATCCTGCAAATGGGTAACACAGACCCAAAAGACACAAAAGCAGGAAAAGAAATACGAGGTCAAGCCTCAGTATCCTGCAAATGGGTAACACAGACCCAAAAGACACAAAAGCAGGAAAAGAAATACGAGGTCAAGCCTCAGTACGAAGAGGCATCAAAACAGCAAATCATGCAACATGCTATAAATCAATGCTATGAAATGCATGAGGCTATCAAGGAATCGGAAATCAAGACCAGTGTAACAACTGGCAAATCATCTCAAGTCGAGCCTCTATACCCACACAGTGTATCAACAGGGGAAATCATCGGTCCGTGATCTTCAGGGCCCGTCAGCCCATCACAGCTCGGTGGTAGACACTCGAATCTGGCAGTCACCACTTCGATGATAGCGTTAGACTTTTCAGGCACGACACATCTGTCGGCCAGTCACAACGTGGCTCTATAAAGGGACATCAATCAATCAATCTGGCTCAAGATGTATGAATGAATGCCATTCAATAATCAATTCTAAATGCATTCAATAACAATACGTGAAAACAGAGCATCAATAACCAAATAAGATAAAATCTGTTCACGTAATTCAGCCATCAATTCAACACAGAATTCATAACACGAATTATAGCCATGTCCATGCTCAAAGCTGTTAGAGCTGCTCAATTCATACCTCACAGCTTCAATCTACCTCAACAGATTTCTCAAAGAAACGGCAGAACTCAGCCTAAGCAAACCAGCTTTCTCCTGACCTCCTCAACCTCTGCAGAAGCTATCCTGTGCCTTAAATTCCAGCTTCCAGAAGAACCAAAGAACACACGGTTCAGATCTCACGAAAATCTTCGAACAAACAGGTTCTTCGTGCTTCTCTCCAATGCCGACTCAGGCCTCCTAGCAAGTATCAATCGAAAGAGCAACTTAAAAAGAATCCAGCGCTACCAATCTCGTTCAAAACAACGGCTGGAACCAACAGAAATCTAGGGAATAAATGTTCGGGTGAACAGTAGCTATCGAGGGTTTCGAAGATGAAGATAAGAAATATAAGGTGGAAAATAATATAAGTGTCGCTCAACACTTGCATATAAATCTCCATACAACAGCTGCTGTTCCCCTAAATCAGTCGTCAGGTAATGCTACAGTAGAAATCTTACAACTGAAACCAACGTTACTCTTCAATCGAATCAGTTGATACAATCAGACGTTGCACTACACAGTGGGACATCAAAACGACGTCGTACCAACTAATAAAAACGACGTCGCAGCGCTCCAACAGCTGAACACGCTAGCTAACTCAAACGACGTCGTAGAGGAACACGTCACCATCGCTGTCAACAGCTGATGACCAACACAACCAACAGCTGACACAAAGCGTTACACCCAAAACACTGTCATTCCAACTTATTCAAACGACGTAGTTTCGTTACCCGCTAACAAAGGTAAAACGACATCGCCTCACTACCAGCAGCTGGTCACTCAAACCAACAGCTGATCACTCTACTGAATCAACTCCCTTGCAAAGGCAACGGCTGATTAGCGCTAGAACATCAGCAGTCAACTCCTCAGGGTTGACCAACACGTGGCGTCATCTCGTTCAATCTCACGCCCGCGCAACAACTGCCAACAAATTCTTCTCCAGCTGAATGCTCATGCAACTCACTGCTGACTTCATCACGTAATAGCTCACAACTGATCACACTACTACTGAAATACCAACAGCTAAATTGCCCGCAAGCCTTCGCATAAAAACGCTGCTGGCTTTACTTCTCCCAGCGATAAACCATACTGCTGAAACACTACTGGGATCATTTCCTGCTAGCAAAATGCAACTGCTGAACTCAAATTCCTCAAAATCTAAAATTCGAAATCCCTAAAATCTCGTGACTAATCCTAAGCAAAACTGATTAATCACTATTCGAATTTCTCAATCCTCACATTCTCCCCAACTTAAGAGATTTCGTCCTCGAAATCAAAGACACAACAGGGAAGAATTCAAACCAAACATTTCCAGCAACACACAAACAACTGAACAACTCGAATCAAAGCTTAGAATTTACCTGGAATTCTCACTATCATTGCTCAAATAGATGAGGCCAGTCTTGTCGCATCTTTTCTTCCACTTCCCAGGTTGCTTCTTCTCGGCCATGCTTGCTCCATTGGACCATCACCAATGGAGTTATCTTGTTCCTCAACTGTTTCTCCTTCCTATCCAGAATCTGCACTGGATATTCAACATAACTCAAGGCAGAATCCAGTTCAACTTCGTCGGTTCTCAAAACATGGGAAGGATCCGGCTCATATTTTCTCAACATTGACACATGAAAAACGTCATGTATCGCTGCTAACTCATCAGGCAGCCTCAATATATAAGCCAACTGTCCAATCCGCTCAACAATCTCAAAGGGACCAACGAATCTAGGAGCCAATTTGCCCTTAAATCTGAATCTCATAATACTCTTGAAAGGAGAAATCTTAAGAAACACACGATCGCCAACCTCAAACTCTAACGGTCGACGTCTTCAGTTAGCATAGCTGGTAAATCTATCTTGTGCAGCCTTCATCCTACTCCGAATCAAATCAATATGATCTTTAATATGCTGCACAAACTCAGGAGTAGAAAGTTGTTTCTCACCAACCTCTTCCCAACAGATTGGAGATCTGCACTTGCGACCATACAAAGCTTCAAATGGAGCCATCCCGATAGTCACTTGGTAGCTGTTGTTATACGAAAACTCGACTAAGGAAAAGGAATCCTGCCAGCCACCACTGAAATCCATCACAACTGCACGCAGCATATCTTCTAAAGTCTGAATGGTCCGCTCAGACTGACTATCTGTCTGTGGGTGATAAGCTGTACTCATAGCAAATCTCGAACCCATCGCTGCATGCAAGCTCTTCCAAAATCGAGATGTGATTCTTGGATCTCTATCGGACACTATTAAAACAGACACTCCATGCAATCTAATCACATGGTCGACATACAACTTCGTCATTTTCTTCATCGAACACCTCATATCATAGGGAATGAAATGGGCTGACTTCGAAAGTCTATCAATCACCACCCAAATCGCATCGCATCCCCTACTCGATCAAGGTAAATGAGTCACAAAATCCATGGCGATGTGCTCCCAATTCCATTGGGGCACCTCTAAACTCTGTAACAATCCACCAGGTCTCATCCTCTCCGCCTTGACCTGCTGACAATTCAAACACTTAGCAACAAAACTAGAAATGTCGCTCTTCATGCCTGCCCACCAGTAGTGAGACTTCAAGGCATGGTACATCTTCCTCTCTCCCGGATGCACACTGTACCGACTACAATGCGCTTCATTCATGATAGTTTCTTTCAAGTCGACTAGGTTCGGAAGCACCAATCTCCCTCGAAATCTCAGACACCCATCAGAAGCAACAGAAAAATCATCAGACTGACCACTTCGGGCTTTAATCATCAACTCATGGATATAGGGATCAGTCTGCACTTTCCTAATGTCACTCACAATCTAAGGTTCAACCCGAATCGAAGAAACCAAGAAGTACTGATCACCCGGCTGAAATCTCCAACCAGAAGTACTCAACTGCTCGTAGACTCTCGAGACACTCAAAGATGCTAACATATCAGGATGGGCTTTCCTACTCAAAGCATCGGCTACTAAGTTCATCCGCCCAGGCTGATACTGAATCTCGCAATTGAAGTCCTTGAGCAACTCCATCCAACGACGCTGCCTCATATTCAAATATGACTGCGTGAAGATATACATCAAGCTCTTGTGGTCGGTGTACACCACAAATTCTTCACCATACAGATAGTGCCGCCAAATCTTCAAGGCAAACACTATCGCAGCCAATTCCAAATCATGAACGGGGTACCTCGTCTCGTTAGGCTTCAACTGTTGAGACGCATACGCAATCACGTACCCGTTCTGCATCAGAACACATCCCAAACCATTCAGAGAAGCATCGGAGCATACAACAAATCCTCCAGATCCAGACGGTAGAGCCAAAACAGGAGCAGTAGTCAACTTCTCCTTCAACGTCTAAAAACTAGACTCACACTCCTCAGTCCACACGAACTTCCTATCCTTCTGAGTTAACTGAGTCATAGGCCTGGCTATCGAGGAGAACTTCTCGATGAAACATCTGTAATAGCCAGCCAATCCCAAGAAACTACGGATCTCCAAAACATTCCTAGGTCTCTCCCAGTTAAGAACTGCTTCGACCTTACTCGGATCCACCGAAATTCCTTGTGCTGAAATAACATGACCCAAAAAGATAATTCTATCAAGCCAAAATTCACACTTACTGAACTTGGCGTACAACTGCGAGTCTCTCAATCTCTGCAACACCAATCTCAGATGCTCCTTATGCTCTCTCAAACTCTTCGAATACACCAAGATGTCATCTATGAAGACAATCACGAACCGATCGATGTACTCACTAAAGACACGATTCATCAAATCCATGAAAATAGATGGGGCATTCGTCAACCCAAACGGCATCACAAGAAACTCATAATGCCCATTTCTCATCCGAAAAGTTGTCTTCACCACATCAGCGTCTCTAATCCGCAACTGGTGATAGCCAGAGCGCAAATCAATCTTCGAGTACACCATTGATCCTTGCAACTGATCGAACAAGTCATCAATCCTCAGCAAATGATACGTGTTCTTCACCATCGCTTTGTTCAACTGCCGGAAATCCACGCACATCCTCCTAGATCCATCCTTATTCTTCACAAAGAGAATCGGAGCTCCCCAAGGAGACATACTCGGTCTGATGAAGCCTTTCTCCATAAGGTCTCTCAACTGTTCCTTGAGTTCCTTCAACTCTGCTGGCGCCAACCGATACGGAGCTCTAGAAATCGGGGCTGTACCGGGCACCGACTCGATACTGAAGTCGATCTCACGTCTCGGAGGGAATCCAAGAATCTCATCCGGAAACACGTTTGCTGCGGTATCTGAAACTGAGGTCTAGAAGATCCACCAAACCTAGACGGTTCATGGGGTTGAAATACAGATCACTGGGTCGGAACGGGAAACTACGATCTCTGTGCAGAACCACCAGCCAAACCCTGCTGCGAAGGAACCGAAGTCTGTCCCCTCAGCAAAGGACATACTCTCCGATAATGTCCAGGCTGTCCACAGTTATTGAAAGTACCTTGCACACCACGGCACTGTGAAGTCGAATGCTTCCCCCCGCACTGTCCACAAGACATACTACCAGAACCACTGCTACCAGAACTCACAGAACCAGAGGAACTCGAATTCGCATTCTTCTTGAACTGCTTCCCTCGAGGTCTAAACTATTGACGATTCTATTGATGTGACCCTCGAGGAGTCTGAAACGATTGCGACATACTCTGCATCGGCTGAAAAGAACGTCCAGACGTCGGCTGAATCGGAGCCTCTGCCTCCAACAAACTCTCCTCAATGTCTACCGCTCTATTCACAGCGTCAACATAAGTCGCAGGAGAACCAGACAACACCATCCGGAATAGATCAGGCCTCAATCCCTTCATGAATTTGTTCTTCTTCGTCCTATCCTGGTTAGCTACGTGAGGCACATACATCAGAAGTGAAGAAAACTGCTGGCATACTCGGCCACCTTCATCGTCCCTTGCTTCAGATTATCAAACTCCCGCTCGCGACTGTTGTAGTAGGACTCTGGGGTATACTCCTGTCGGAACGCGACACAGAAGCTCTCCCAAGTAATCATAGCCCCACTCTCACGTAAGATACGGGAAGTACCTCTCCACCAACGCTGCGCATTATCCCTCAATTGCAACACCGCCAGCTTTAATCTCTTCTCAGGAGTGTACTCCAAAGTATCAAACAGCTCCTCCATCTGCACTAGCCAACTCTCGGCCAACGAACCACCCTCAGCAGCAGCAAAAAAGTCGGAGGGTTCATCCGTTGGAACCTAGCTAAGACTAGCTCCATCTCGCCTATCTGTCTCATAACATCCTCAACCTGCTGATTGCCCTCATCACTATCCGAGGCCCTAGACCCTCTGCGGTACGTCTAGTTGTCCTACCTCTACCTCTCCTCGGCGGCATCTAAACAATTCCCAAGGTAAGACTAATAGTAGATATCAAAGATACAGATAATATAATCACGTAAGTCACAGAGTCAATCAAAAAATCAAATCAAAACTCTGTGACTAGACTCGAGTGTGATCAAAAGAAAGCGAGCTTATCCAGTTTAGGCTCTGATACCAAAAATGTCAAGCCCCGTGCTAATCACTCAAGATTAACGCACAAACAAGCACAGAATCACGGAAGCGTAAAATCGGGCTTAAAAATTTTCGAAACAATTTGGGCCTGAACTCAAATCGTCACTCAAAATATCAATAATCGAAATACGAGTTAAATCAAACTCAAGAAAAACAGGTAACAAAAAATCCCAAATCAGATACAGATCCCCATATACATATAAACACAGGGCATTTCCTGATTCAATACATAATGCAATATATAACTGGGACTCAAGGGAATGGGGATCGACCAGATGGCGCTCCACTCGGTCCAACTTGGTTACCTGAAGATCCTGCAAATGGGTAACACAGACCCAAAAGACACAAAAGCAGGAAAAGAAATACGAGGTCAAGCCTCAGTACGAAGAGCCATCAAAACAGCAAATCATGCAACATGCTATAAATCAATGCTATGAAATGCATGAGGCTATCAAGGAATCGGAAATCAAGACCAGTGTAACAACTGGAAAATCCTCTCAAGTCGAGCCTCTATACCCACACAGTGTATCAACCGGGGAAATCATCGGTCCGTGATCTTCAGGGCCCGTCAGCCCATCACAGCTCGGTGGTAGACACTTGAATCCGACAGTCACCACTCCGATGATAGCGTTATACTTTTCAGGCACGACACATCTGTCGGCCAGTCACAACGTGGCTCTATAAAGGGACATCAATCAATCAATCTGGCTCAAGATGTATGCATGAATGCCATTCAATAATCAATTCTAAATGCATACAATAACAATACGTGAAAACAGAGCATCAATAACCAAATCAGGTAAAATCTGTTCACGTAATTCAGCCATCAATTCAACACAGAATTCATAACACGAATTATAGCCATGTCCATGCTCAAAGCTGTTAGAGCTGCTCAATTCGTACCTCACAGCTTCAATCTACCTCAACAGATTTCTCAAAGAAACGGCAGAACTCAGCCTAAGATAGCCATGTCCATGCTCAAAGCTGTTAGAGCTGCTCAATTCGTACCTCACAGCTTCAATCTACCTCAACAGATTCTCAAAGAAACGGCAGAACTCAGCCTAAGCAAACCAGCTTTCTCCTGACCTCCTCAACCTCTGCATAAGCTATCCTGCGCCTTAAATTCCAGCTTCCAGAAGAACCAAAGAACACAAGGTTCAGATCTCACGAAAATCTTCGAACAAACAGGTTCTTCGCGCTTCTCTCCAATGCCGACTCAGGCCTCCTAGCAAGTATCAATCGAAAGAGCAACTCAAAAAGAATCCAGCGCTACCAATCTCGTTCAAAACAACGGCTGGAACCGACAGAAATCTAGGGAAGAAATTTTCGGGTGAACAGTAGCTATCGAGGGTTTCGAAGATGAAGATAAGAAATATAAGGTGGAAAATAATCTAAGTGTCGCTCAACACTTGCATATAAATCTCCATACATAAGCTGGTGTTCCCCTAAATCAGTCTTCAGGTAATGATACAGTGGAAATCTTACATCTGAAACCAACATTACCCTTCAATCAAATCAGTTGATAAAGTAGACGTTGCACTACACAACGAGACATCAAAACAACGCTGTACCAACTAATCAAAATGACGTCGCAACGCTACAACAGCTGAACACGCTAGCTAACTCAAACGACGTCGTAGAGGAACACGTCACCATCGCTGTCAACAGCTGATGACCAACACAACCAACAGCTGACACAAAGCGTTACACCCAAAACGCTGTCGTTCCAACTTATCCAAACGACGTAGTTTCGTTACCCGCTAACAAAGGTAAAACGACATCGCCTCACTACCAACAGCCGGTCACTCAAACCAACAGCTGATCACTCTACTGAATCAACTCCCTTGCAAAGGCAACGGCTGATTAGCGCTAGAACATCAGCAGTCAACTCCTCAGGGTTGACCAACACGTGGCGTCATCTCGTTCAATCTCACGCCCGCGCAACAACTGCCAACAAATTCTTCTCCATCTGAATGCTCATGCAACTCACTGCTGACTTCATCACGTAATAGCTCACAACTGATCACACTACTACTTAAATACCAACAGCTGAATTGCCCGCAAGCCTTCGCATAAAAACGCTGCTGGCTTTATGTAGGACCGAGCGCTTGCTGCTTTACCAAAAGCTATAGCTGGTGGTAACGGTGCAACTCCAATCTTTTAAACCGTATAGCAACACAAGCGCCACGGTTCGATCGCTCTACCTAGCAGGGGCAATTATTGCACTCCAACACTTTACTTCTCCCAGCGATAAACCATACTGCTAAAACACTACTGGGATCATTTCCTGCTAGCAAAATGCAACTGCTGAACTCCAATTCCTCAAAATCTGAAATTCGAAATCCCTAAAATCTCGTGACTAATCCTAAGAAAAACTGATTAATCACTATTCGAATTTCTCAATCCTCACAGGTTTTTTCTTTACCAACTTCTATACTGCTCTTGATGGGGCTTCTTTGATTATGTGTACTTGCTTGTTCTCTCTTTCCATTCAGACATCTTTTCCAAACCATCATCAAGTACATCGATATTCTTCTGGTTGATTGAGCCAGTTTTTCGTAGGTACTTTAAACCTTTTCCACATTACGAAGAACTGCACTCTTGCACCAGTGATTAAATCCCTTCTTCTTAGGATCTTCTAATCTGCTCCCTCATATCTGATCCGATTTAGAGTTCTTCTGGATCAATGCTGAGCTGTTGCAGTATGCTTATCCAGCTCGCATCTTTCTACACCAGCTTATCCCTATGGAACTCCTTGCATTCTTGTATTTATTTTCCTATAGAAATACATGCCTTCATTGACGCTATCTCTGAATCAGCTCGCATATCTCAGCTCACCTCCCAGCTGGTCTCTCATCTAGTCGCTCAGCTGATTTCTTCGTACCGCGAATGTGATCTGATCTGCACTTGATCACTGCGCCTGTACTCTGTTCTGCACTTGGTCACTGCACTTGTAAACTACACTTGATCTGCACTTGAACAGTTCAGAAATGCACTGAATCTCACTGCACTTGATCCCTGACGGCCAGCTTGGTGCCCTTTGCGATCTGGTTTCTTCTCTACTATAGCATCTCGGGCGTCTCCTCACTGTTCCAGCGTAGATATCTTCAACTAGACCAGCTTAGGCGTCCCCTCACTGTTCCAGTTTGGATATCTCATTGTCTTCTCCAGTCTAGCAACTGCACATCGCATGTAAACCGTTAGTAAAATATTAGCAGGTTTTGGGTTAATCAAAATTAATATTATGATCTATAAACACAGATCCAACAATCTTCCCATTTTTTATTTACACAAAACCTAAATAAACATATGCATGAATGGTTATGATCCGAAATATTTCTCCCCTTTTTTGTGGAAATAAAAAAGGATTTCAAAATCTTATCTCCACCTAAATATTTAAAACAAAATTCACCCTAAACAGAGCACGAGGTATTTTATTTTTGAAAGAAAACTTTTTCAGGAAGACATTTTTCAAAACAGAATGTATGATATGGGTTTTGAAAGCGAATTCTATGCTACTCAAAAGGAGCTCATCTTTTCAGATTGGAAGAAATAATGATAATCGAATTCATAGAATATCTTTCGCTTCTCCCGAAAGGTATTATAGGCGCTATTATTTCAGCACAACCAGCGTAAGAGGTCTTGGCATCCACAGATCTCGCGCAATCTGTCAGTTCGACAGAAGAGATATTGCTGCATCTTTCACTCTTGGTCCAGTGCTCTGATATTCAAAAATCATTACTCCTCCTATCTTTATAGAGTGAGTTTTAAAATATTTAAAACTATTTTGTAGTACAGACAAGATTTCGTAGAAATGACTATTATAGCAGAGAACATTTTAAAACCGTTAAAATTTTCAAATTAAAATGCACTTTCAAGAACAACCTGCTCTGATACCAATTGATAGGATCGTTTGGAGGGATGCCATGAGCTCTCACACAGCTCAGACACCTAATCTAGGAACTAAGACCCAGATTACGTGAATTTAAAAATTTTGTTCAAAGAACAGAATGCAATAGGTAAACCGGACGCCTGAGCTGGATCAGCAGTTCTGTAAGCTAGTCCGGATCGGGGGTAAAATAGTTTGTTGAAACATGAGCTGTGATAGCTCAATGTTCTTGAAAGGTTTGTGCACCGAGATACATATTGGGTATGAAATAAATTCATTCAGAAACAACCCAAATTGATCTCTGAAAATCGAAAGCTAAATAAACAGGTTTTAAACTTATGTAATGCAATATGCATAATGTGTGCGTGAAGGTGTAAAGCGGTAAATGACAAACATATTTTGTTTATGGGAGTTCGGAGCTTAATCTCCAACATCTCCCATTCTTCCACACAGGAAGGATCCACTACAAGATTTGATTACAACAGCTTCTGCTGCAACCCATTCCAACAACGCTCGGCTGCAAGAACTCCTAGCCACAATGCACACCAGCTCGCAGGCTGTGTGACTAACTAACCAACATTTCTTTAACGTCTCAGTGGGAAGACTACACGAACTTGTTTAACGTCTTTGTTCAAAGACTATAAGGAAAGTGTTTTTTGATTCACTCATTTTCCAGTTTCGCTCAAATCTCAAATGTATGAGTAAATCGTGTGTGAGATTTACAGTATACGCTCAATCTCTTGAATATAAAATCTCACACATTAGGAAGTGCTCTCCAAGCTGGTTTCTCAAAGTTTTCCCAGATTGTGCAGTCGATGAATGTCTCAATGAAACTCATGGCAGTCACCAGCTCACACCTGGTCACTTGACCAGCTTGAACACCAGCTGCCACCTGGGTATTCAAGCTTTTAACTGCTGCACAATCTCTCTGTTTTGTGCCTCACTGCACTTGTATTCTTTTCGCTCATACACTTCCTCTTTCTCATCTCTGCTGCTTGTGCTCTGCTTTTGATATATAAAGTGAAACGAACCAGAATCTAGAAATTTTTTTTTACATGTGCGGAAAACGTAAACTTGAAGTATGGCTAAAACATTTCTAAATCATTTTCTCAAAAATACTTTAAGCATAAATAAAGAAATATTTAAAACGTTGAAACATCCAACATAATAAAATCACTGAGTAAAATACTGAATGTAAACATGTTTAAAACCCAATATCTAGAACTGTATCATGGCAGAACTGAAATATAAAGGCGGTCATGGGGTACTGCTGCAGCAGGCGCTCAGAGGTCCTCACCGCCAGTCGGGATATACTCATCGATAGGATCATCACCTGCACCATTTAAACCTAGTGAGCCTAGAGGCTCAGCATGCTCTATCGTAATACATAAAAAGGTACATAATAATAAATCGCATGCAGGCACATACTTTTAATTAAAATAACATTAAAGCGTGAATGCGTGCATGATCTTAAAACATTTCATCATACATTTCATATCGTACATACGTAACATAAGCATACATATGGCATGACATAACATAACGTGAAAATCGTATGAGTCGTATCAGTGAATGTGAGCGAGCGTATGACTGATCAGTCGTAATAACCAACGTACGTGGCGGTGTGGTTCACCCCGATATCACACGAGGATCCCTATATGTCACACTTCCTATAAACTGCCACTTCACCCCTATGTCATACGAGGATCCATAGGCCCTATAATCATACCTAAAAACAGGTGATCCCCGGGCCCGGCTACCCGGCTAACTCCCATCAGAAAACTTTGCCACATCACTTCAATCCCTCGGGTTTTAACTTAAAAAGAGACATGCCTGATCGTTTCATAAAATCTCATGATGCGTGCATTTCTTAAAATCATGCAATTTAAAAGCTTAGCCCGTTAACGTATAATTAATTCTTTCCTTTAAAACATTTACGTATATAGCATACTACATATATGATTAATTATACATTTACGGGCTTCTACATTTTTCTCTTCGATTTAGGATTGATTTCGGGGCCTGACTCACCACTTCTAGACTAACCATCGCTCTAAACTTAGCCGATGAAACGAATGCTCACCACTTTTCCCATTTTTGCCTAATTTCTTTAAATTTAGACTTCTTAAAAATCAAGCCTAAAAGGGACTACTTAAAATCAATTTTGACTCCTAGAAATCAATTTGGACTTAATAAAAATCTATTTTGACTTTTAAAATCATTTTAAATAAATTTTGACCTCAAAAGTCGATTTTGACCAAAAGACCGATTTTGACCAAATTAAATCCCAAAATTGATTTTGACTTAATTAAAATCCTAAACCCCTAATTTTGACTAAAAACTTAAAATTAGACATAACTCAAATTATTGAAAAGGTTTGACTCAATTTTGACCTTCTGACTATTTTCTTTAAAATTTGGACCTTTGACATGATAATTAAAATAACAGGTCCCTAATTAAAATAACTTGGACCGATTTTAAATCATTTGACTCGAGACTCAAGGAACCGATCCGGTCCAACTGAACCAACCGGTTCAATTGAACCGAACCACCTCATGCAACCCTAGACTTCACCTAGCCGCCCCCATGCACGCCTCCTATGACCCGTCGCTACTTCCCGCTTTCGACCGCCCAGCTCCGGCCGCCCTGGAGCCCCGCCGGCTGGACCACCCCCAGGTCCAGCCGGTCCTAACTTGACCAGCTCTAGCTCGAACCATGAGCCACATGGTTCGAACGAAGCTTCCCAAAGGCGACGTGCGTCGCGCACGCGAGACGACGCCCGAGCCATCTTGGCTCTTCTAGCGTCCACCCCCGGTTTCTCCCCCTATGGACCACCTCTAGCCCTCCCTAGGACCACCTTGAACCCTCTGGACTCGAGCCAAATCCCCAAGAACAGCCCCTTAGCTGAAGCAATTCAAAAAAACCAAACAAGATCATGAGAAAACCATATGCCATGCGTGGGGTTAGATCAATGATGTATAGATCTGAAATAAACACATCAAGTTCATGCATAATTTCATTAAAATAGGTTATTATGATTTAAATGGCGATAAAAAGGATTGATATCACATGCCTGGGTTGAAGAAGATGTAGATCTGCGAGGTACGGACGTTGTAGACGTGAGATCGGTGCGCAACCGGCTTTGGATCACCAACTTATTCAATGGCTGAAAGTTTCGAATTTGTTGTGTGCTTGTGATGGAGGGGAGGATGGCTATTGCATAAAATGGAGGCTAGGTTTGTGTAAACTTGTGTTTAAGAAATAATGAATGTGTCTAATATGACCCCTATTGCTTTAATTAAGAAAAATACAAGCTTGCCCCTCTAATTAAATTAAAAAGGTGCTTAAAACTCATAGTTGGGCTTTAATGGTTACATAATTTCGAAATCTAGGCCTCCTCATAATTTAAAATGCCAAAAAACTCAATATAACAGCCCGTATAGGCGAAAAACGGGTTTCCCTCCAAAATAATTATAAAAATCATAATTTTCAAAAATTGTTGCTTAAAATAAAATAAATTCATTCTTAAAATCCCATAACTTAAAAATCTCAATTATTTTCATTCCGGTCGACCCTAATCTCGTCCACACGTCCGTAGCTCAAGCATGCTGAAAAATAACACATGCATACCATGCAGCATAAAATCATAAATACATCACATAATAAGACATGTAATCATCTAAAACATTTTCTTCCTACTCATGCACTAATTTTCTATGTAGTCGGGAAATTCTAGGCGTTACATAAAGCCTCTTTGCAAATACTATCCGTTGGACACAAAGGTGTAGCCGTTGAAAAGTCTTTTGACAAAGTTGTACTTTGTGTCCTTTAGCATTTAATGCTTCTGCAGACTTTATGACTTTTTCGCATGTGAGCACTGTACCGAGAAGACAACACAAGCAAATCAATTTGAATACTGATAAGCAATCTTCGTACGTCTCAGGTTCAAATCGCTTTGCTTGTCGTTTTGTCCAATTCTGCTCCTGGTCTCTAAACTGGTTTGACCTTAACCAGCTTAGCTCTTGTACATCAGCTCGTCTATGTTCTGGTTTATCCCTATGCTGATTGCTTCTTTATCTGTACTGCTCTTGTTCACGATTGCTCTTGGATTTCTTCTTCTTCTCTGATCCAGCTTGCGACTTTATCTATATCAGCTGGACCTATGGAGACTTTAGAACATCCTGCTTTCAGATTCTTCCTCATCTCCATCTACGGAGGTCACCTCGAGCTCGCCAAAATTCTCACAGAATCCTGCCTCCGCATTTCTTCTTCTACAATAAACCCATCTCTCTCAAGCATCCAGCTTAGCCAATATACCTGATCTGGTTTCTTCAATCCGAGCTGGTTTTTCCTTTACCAGCTTCTATACTGCTCTTGAGGGGGTCTTCTTTGATTATGTGTACTTGCTTGTTCACTTGTTCCATTCAGAAACCTTTTCCAAACCATCAGCAAGTACACCGATCTTCTTCTGGTTGATTGAGCCAGTTCTTCGTAGGTACTTTAAACCTTTTCCATGTTACGAGAACTGCACTCTTGCACGAGTGATTATATCCCTTCTTCTTAGGATATTCTAATATGCTCCTTCATATCTGATCTGATTTAGAGTTCTTCTGGATCAATGCTGAGCTGTTGCAGTATGCCTATCCAGCTCGCATCTTTCTACACCAGCTTAGCCCTATGGATACTGATCGAGTACTCCTTGCATTCTTGTATTTCTTTTCCTATAGAAATATAGTCCTTTACTGACGCCATCTCTGAATCAGCTCGCATATCTCAGCTGACCTCACAACTGGTCTCTCATCTGGTCGCTCAGCTGATTTCTTCATACTGTGCTTGTGATAAGATCTGAACTTGATCATTGCGCCTGTACTCTATTCTACACTTGGTCACTGCACTACTAAACTGCACTTGATCAGCATTTGAACAGTTCTGCACTGCCTTGAATCTCACTGCACTTGATCCATGAACTGCCCTTGTACCAAGCTGGTTCACCAGCTTGGTGTCCTTTGCGATCTGGTTTCTTCTCTGCTGTAGCAGCTCGGGCGTCCCCTCACTATTCCAGCGTAGATATCTTCAACTAGACCAGCTTAGGTGTCAGGCCTCGTGCTAATCAGAGATAAAACACGCAATAAACAACGTGAAAGCATTTAAAAAGTGGCTAAAATTTTTAGCTTTGGCCCGACTTAGAAACATACTTTAAAATACATTGATATCCAAAATACTGATTTTACAACAATCGAAAACCAACTACAACGATTACCACACGAACTAACATACAAGCATAGAGTGACTCCCAATCAGGATCCATGATGAGTCTCTCGCTCAACATAGATACAATACATTATAAAGTGTATATACTATATATAACTGGGACACTCTATCCACCTTCTGGGGCACTACCAGCTGGATCAACTCCACGACCAGCGGAGAAACCATGGTATCCTGAAACACACACAGGCAAACAAAACAACCAGCTCCAGAGGGACATGGGGTCAAACCCCAGTACGGAGAGCAACTGAAAAATAGCTAATAGATAGAAACAGATAATATGCGAATGCTATGCATGAGAACAAGGCTACAACCGAAGGCAGGGAGTCAAAGGATCTCAAGAAACTGCTCGAAAACTGATACAGATCAACTGGAAGATTGTGTCCACGACGTGTGTGAGTATATGGGAGCTACCCACTCGTCTCAACACACAGTATCAGATGCACAACAATTCACTACATCTTCTATTGCCCAGCTCATGAGATGTGGGAGCTACCCACTCGGCTCTTAGAGGCTAACAGATCCCAACAGGGAGATGAGGGACACGGGAGTTACCCGCTCGGCCTCCAAAACAAGTATCCTGGCACGCACAGGTCAACACAACAAGGCACAGCTAAACAAGATCTGTGACATCTTGCAATAATCAACACAGCAGAAGCAAGCAATAACAACACAGAAGCATACACAACAGCACAAATAATATCCATGCCAAATCCAATGCTGTAAAACAAGCTCACATCCGTACCTTAGTTCTGAGCTAAAATTAGCACAAAAGCGGTCCCGAGCAACCATATCTGAAATCTGCTAAGTCAAATAGCAATGATAACTCAGGGACGCAAAGCTCAGAGCTACGAACTGGGAGCTACGAACTCAACCAGCTCTGTCCTACCCTTCTAACTCAACAAACATCTCTAAACGAAGCGCAAGGTAGGAACTAACACTTACCCAACAAGCTATCTGAAAATTAGCACAAAAGCGGTCCCGAGCAACCATATCTGAAATCTGCTAAGTCAAATAGCAATGATAACTCAGGGACGCAAAGCTCAGAGCTACGAACTGGGAGCTACGAACTCAACCAGCTCTGTCCTACCCTTCTAACTCAACAAACATCTCTAAACGAAGCACAAGGTAGGAACTAACACTTACCCAACAAGCTATCTGAACGGAAGAATCCAAACGACCAAAATTATAACAGACTACACAAGGAAGCTTCCTTCGCGATCCTCTTCCAGCTAACCGAGAGCCTGCGAAAGAGGTATAGGAAGAACGGTCTTGGCAAGAGGAGTCTAGCGCTACCAATCTTGCGTCCGTCGGAGCTGTCTACATAAGGTTTGATGAACAGTAGCTAGGGTATCACGACAAGATGAACTCAAGGGAAATATCTCTAAGTGTCGGGAAAGAAATGCGAACGAATGGTCAAAGTCCTCCAATAAATAAATCAAATCCGTTCAAATATGCTGAACAGTAACCACCGACAAAATCAAGGTTCAATTCTGAAATCTGCTCAGATATGAGTACCACACCAGATCTGGATTCTACGCCAAAACAGATTTGGGACTCCCCCAAACGGCGTCGCACAAAAGTCCACTGTTCCAACTAATACACGTTACCCCGCTGACACCGAATCTGATATTGATGAACAACATCGCATCGCGTCCACCCAGACATCATCAAAACGTCGCCGCATCGCAACCCAGATCTGAATGACCAAATCTCACACAAGCGTTGACCAGTCAAATTTGAAAAGTCCTAAACCGCATCGATATACACCAAAACACGAATCGGACCGGTCCACACATTACTAAACACTCGCGCAACTCAATATGAATCCTCTCAAACGGCGTCGCTTCGTTCCCGCTAATAAAATTCACTAGCGTGCCCAGAATAACGTGCGACCACCAGATTTCACCACCGAATCGGAATACGATCATCCAGCGCTGACCAACACTCAAATCTGATCATTTTCCGCGGAAATTCTCCAAAAATCCAGAGCTGTTCGAAGACTTATACTGACCCAATTGCTTCAACAAGCGTACCAGCTCCAAGCTTGCCCATCCCAGATCTGTTCAAACCAAATCTGGTCTATGCTAAACTCGATTAATTAACTCAATTAATCCAATAATCTTTTGGGTCTCACATTCCTCCCCCACTGAAAATAAGATTTCGTCCTAAAAATCAAACAACAACTCCAGAACTGAACCTAAAACTCAACAAAAAAACCAACACTTGAAAATCACGCTCTGCACAAAGAACCAGCAACCTCTAACATGCGACAAAAGGCTACTAACCAAGAGTTCAAGATAACTGGAACAAACAACAACAAACAAACTAGCTACTGGAGTTAACGCAAGATCTACTCAAATAGATGAGGCCACTCCCGTTGCATTTTCTCCTCTAACTCCCACGTAACTTCTTCTCTACCATGTTTGCTCCACTGGACCATCACCAAGGGAATGGTCTTGTTCCTGAGCTGTTTCTCCTTCCTATCTAAGATCTGCAAGGGATACTCAAGATAACTCAATGTTCGATCCAGCTCCACCTCGTCAGTTCGCAACACATGAGAAGGATCTGGCTCATACTTCCTCAACATAGACACATGAAACATATCATGCAATGAGGACAGATCTGGCGGCAGTAACAAGCGATAAGCCAACGGTCCGATCCTTTCTACAATCTCATAATGTCCAACATAACGAGGAGCTAATATTCCCTTGAGATCAAACCTCATAACACTTCTAAAAGGAGAAACTTTCAAGAAAACCAGATCTTCAATCTAAAACTCTAGAGGCCTATGCCTACGGTTCGCATAACTGGAGAATACAACTGCTTCTCCCCCACTTCTTCCCAGGATATAAGCGATCTGCACTTCCTATCATACAAAGCTTCAAATGGTGCCATTCCAATTGTCACCCGGTAGCTGTTATTATAAGAAAACTCAACCAAATATAACGAATCTTTGCAGCTACCACCGAAGTCCATAACAACATCTCTTAACATATCCTTCAAGATCTGGATAGTTTCTCAGATTGACCATCGGTTTTGGGATGATCGCTGTACTCATAGCCAATCTGGTACCCAAAGATGTTTGAAAACTCTTCCAAAACCTGGAAGTAAACCTCGGATCACGATCTGAAACAATAGACACAGGCACACCATGCAATCTCACCATGAAATCTATGTACAGTTTCGCCATTTTATTCAAATAATACATCATACTGTAGGGAATGAAGTGAGCAGACTTCGAAAATCTGTCTATAACCACCCAAACAACATCACACCCTCGACTAGAACGAGGCAAATGTGTAACGAAATCCATTGCTATGTGCTCCCAATTCCATTATGGAACCTCTAAACTCTGCAATAAACCACCAGGCCTCATCTCTGCCTTAACTTGCTGAAAATTTAGACAACGCGTAACAAAATCAGCAACATCACTCTTAAAACCTGCCCACCAAAAGTGCGGCTTCAAGGCATGGTACATCTTCCTTGCACCAGGATGGACACTATGTCTACTGCAGTGAGCTTATCTCAAGATATTCTCCTTCAAATCAATCAGATTTGGCACTACCAACCTGCCACGAAACCTCAAACAACCATCAGATGTGACAGAATAGTCTTCCAACTGTCCAGCCCTAACCTTCAACTTCAACTCATGAATAGATGGATCTATTCTCTGAGCTGCTCTAATATTCGCAACAATCTGTGGCTCAACTTGAAAATAAGACACCACAACATAATCCTCACCTGGGTAAATCGCCAACCAGTAGTGCTCATGGACCTTAGAAATCTGCAACGAAGCCAGCATCGCCACTTGAGCCTTCCTGCTCAAAGCATCAGCAACTACATTCACCTTCCCAGGCTGATACTGGATCTCACAATCAAAATCCTTAAGCAGCTGCATCCATATACGCCGTCTCATGTTCAAATCTGACTGAGAAAAGAGATACTGAAGACTCTTGTGTCTGTATACACCACAAACTGCTCACCATACAGGTAGTGGCACCAAATATTCAAGGCAAAGACTATTGCTGCCAATTCCAAATCATGAATTGGGTACCGAGTCTCATGAGGTTTCAACTGACGAGAGGCATACGCAATGACTCGACCATTCTGCATCAACACACAACCCAATCCATTAAGCGAGGCATCCGAACAAAGCACAAAACCACCTGATCCTGAAGGCAAAGCTAACACAGGCGCAGAAGTTAGCTTCTATTTGAGCAACAGAAAGCTGTTCTAACACTGTTCAGTCTTGTATTTCTGGGTCAAATACGTCATAGGCTTATCTATGCTAGAAAAGCCCTCGATGAAACGTCGATAATAGCTAGACAATCCCAAAAAGCTACGAATCTCTGACACATTCTTGGTACGTTCCCACTTTACAACAGCCTCTACCTTACTGGGATCAACAGATATACCTTCAGCTGAAATGACATGACCCAGAAATACTAATTTGTCCAACCAAAACTCGCATTGGAAAACTTAGCATACAGCTGCGAGTCTCGTAGTGTCTGGGAAACCAACCTCAAATGCTCTTTGTGCTGCATCGGAGTCTTCGAGTACACCAAAATATCATCGATAAACACTATCACAAACTGACCGATGAATTCTCAAAAAGACTCGATTAATCAGGTCCATGAAACTGCAGGGGCATTCGTCAAACCAAAAGGCATAACCAAAAACTCATAATGCCCGTACCTCGTACGAAACGCAATTTTCGCAACATCTTGCTCCCGAATACGCAACTCATGGTACCCCAAACGCAGATCAATCTTTGAGTAAATAGTTGAGCCCTGCAACTGGTCAACAAATCATTGATTGTGAGACCCAAAAGTCTATTGGATTAATTGAGTTAATTAATTGGGCTTGGAATAGACCAGATTTGGCTTGAACAAATCTGGAATGAGCCAGCTTTGAGCTGGTATGCTTGGTGAAGCTATCGGGTCCGAATTGGTGCTTAGAACAGCTCTGGAAAGTTAGAGATTCTACTAATGTGTAATCATACTTGAGCATTGGTCAACGTGGGTCAACCATATTCAGATTCTGTAATTAGGTCTGGTAGTCGCACGTCATTCTGGGTTCGCTAGTTGGGACCAACTATGAGTCGCGTTAGTTGGCTTTGTTGCATGGACCGATCCGGTTCGTGGTTTTGGAGTAGACTGGTGCGGTTCGTGGATTTCAGATCTGGCTAGGTTGATTGTGCGAGATCTGTTCTTTTGGATCTGGGTCCAATGCGATGTCGTTTTGGACGACGTTACTGTGAACGCAATGCGACGCCGTTTAGTGATTCAGATCTGAGGAGTAGCGGATGATGTGTATCTATTAGGTAAGCGGACTTCGGTCGACGTAGCGAGATCTGTTGGACCTTATTTGCGACGTCGTTTGGATAAGTTCCAAATCTGTTTAGTGTATGGTCCAGATCTTGAGTGTTACTCAGATCTGAGTTGGGAGCAGCTTGAGCAGGTTTTTTCGGTTAATACTATTCATCAGATTTGGGGAACTTAAGTATTACTTATAGAAGACTTTGTCTGGTCTCATGATATTGTTTCCCGACACTTAAAAATATTCTCGTAACCTTACCCTATCGCGATACCCTAGCTACTGTTCACCGTAGCTTTTCTTCTTCGATTGCCGGCGGTAGACAGCTTTGACGGACACAAGAGTGGTAGCGCTGGACTCCTCTTGCTAAGTCGATTCTTCTCATACCTCTTTCGCAGGCTTGGGATTAGCTAGAAGAAGATCGCGAAGGAAGCTTCTCTGTGTAGTCTGTTAGCATACGCAGATTTGCTTCTGTCATTCAGGTAGCTCGTTGGGTAAGTATAGTTCCTACTTCGTGATTTGTTTAGAGCTGCTGGTTGAGCTAGAGAAGTAGGACCGAGCTGGTGGAGCTCGTAGCTCCCCGTTCGTAAGTTCTGTATTATTGTCCCTGAGCTGCGTTGTGTTATTGGTTAACAGGTTTCAGATCTGGTTGCTCGGAACTTCGTTTGTGGTAATTGTATCCCAGAATTGAGGTACAGATGTGAGCTTGTTTTACAGAGTTGGGTTTGGCATGGATTTTATGTGAGCTGCTTTGGTTGCTTCTGTGTTGCTATTGCTTGTTGATCTGCTGTGCTGTGTATGCTATTCATTGGCTGTTGCATTCTGTTGCATGGGCATACACGCATTATTCATGTTGAGCTCAGATCTTGTTTATCCGTGCCTTGTTATCTTGATCTGTGTGTACCAGGATGCTTGTGTTTGAGGACGAGCGGGTAACTCCCGTATACCTCATCTCCCTACTGGGATCTGTGAGCCACTATGAGCGGAGTGGGTAGCTCCCACATCTTATGAGCTGGGCAACAGCAGGTTGAGTGAATTGTTGTGCATCTGGTACCGTGTGCTAGACGAGTGGGTAGCTCCCATATACTCACACACCCCGTGGCCACTATTGTCCAGTTGATCTGTATCAGTTGTTGAGTTGTTCCTTGAGATCCTTTGGCTCCCTGCCTTCGGTTGTAGCCTTGTCTCATGCATAGCATTCACATTTTCTCTGTTGCTATCTAACTGCTATTTTCAGTTGCTCTCCGTACTGCGGTTTGACCCCTTGTCCCTCTGGGGCTAGATGTCTTGTTTGCCTGTGTGTGTTTTCAGGTTATCATGGTTTCACCGCTGTCCGTGAAGTTGATCCAGCTGGTAGTGCCCCGGGAGGTGGATAGAGTGTCCCAGTATAAGTAGTAGATACATATGACATATATTGTATCTATGTTTGTTTATTTGGGAGTCACTCTATGTTTGTGTGTTATCTGTGTTGTATTTGGTTTTCGAGCGTTGTAAAACCATTATTTTTAATGAAATTATATTTTAATTATGTTTTAAAAGTCAGGCCAAAAAAGCGAAAATTTAGCCACTATTTTAATGCTTCCGCTATTGTGTCTTATGTGGTTTTACTCTGTATGAGCACGATGCCTGACATTGATCCTCGGCAAATGGTACTTATTCTTCACTGTTGCCTTATTCAGTTGTCAGAAGTCGATGCACATCCTCATCGAACCATCCTTCTTCTTTACAAACAAGATAGGCGCTCCCCACGGGGACATACTCGGCGTAATGAAGCCCTTCTCCAACAAGGCTAAGCTGTACCTTAAGCTCCCTCAACTCGGCTGGCGCTAAATGATACGGGGCTCGCGAGTTTGGAGATGTACCAGGTACCAAATCAATGCTAAAGCCGATCTCCCTTCTCGAAGGAAAACCAGGAATCTCCTCAAACACATCCGGGAAATCACGAGCGACTGGGATGTCACTAAGCTCCACACACGAAGAAAAAGGATGCATCTAAAGCATAGATCATAAATCCTACCATTTCCAACGACAACAGGATAAACATCTCCATCGCAGAGACTAAAGGAATCTTCGACTGGGAATCGTGGCCATAGAAATTCCATTTCTCGCCAGACTGGGGCCTAAAACGCACAACGCATGGAAACAATCCACGATGGCCCTATAGCTAGACAACACGTCCATCCCACTATGCAATCGAAATCCCACATCACTAGCTTGATCAGATTCGCTAACAACACGTTCTCACCAAACCTAAGAATACCATTCAACACAATCTCTTGGGAGTACAGGCTCGTGCCGGCAGGAGTCGCAAACGCACAACGCATGGAAACAATCCACGATGGCCCTATAGCTAGACAACACGTCCATCCCACTATGCAATCGAAATCCCACATCACTAGCTTGATCAGATTCGCTAACAACACGTTCTCACCAAACCTAAGAATACCATTCAACACAATCTCTTGGGAGTACAGGCTCGTGCCGGCAGGAGTCGCAACAGACACAACATCACACAAAGAAGTGGTATGCAAACCATGCTCAACCACAAATGCATCCGCAATAAACAAATGTGATGCTCCTGTATCAAACAATACACGCGCTGGAAAATCAAAGACAAAGCAAGTACCTGGGATCACTCCTCCTGGCGTGCCCTCCGCTTGCTCCCTCGTCATGGCATTCACATGAGCTTGCTGGGGTCTTGAGAAATGAGGCTGGGAAGACTATTCGAAACGCGAAGGACCAAGCTGCTAAAACGGCCTATACTGCGTCTCCCCTATCCTCTACTGCTGAACAGGGAAAGAACGACCTCTACCAGATCCCCCTGAACGACCCTGCGGTGGGGCAGCGGTGTGCTGAGATCCAGCCAAAGGACAAACTCTCGCAAAGTGTCCATACTGCCCATAATTGTTACACGCACCCTGCACGCCAACACAATGCGCCGTAGGATGCTTTCCTCCGCACTGGCCACAAAACTCGGCCCTTGGACTACTGCTGCTAGAACTGCCCGAACCGGAAGAACTAGAACCCGACCTCTTCTTGAACTGATGACCACGAGGCCTAAACCTATGGCGTCCAGACTGTTGGGCTGTCTGCTACTGGGGTGGCTGGGATGACTGCGAAGACTGGGAAGGTTGCACCCCCGGAATCATGGGACGGTTACCTTGCACCACTTGAGGCCTTACACTAGATCTACGGTTCTACAGTCCCTCCCCAATATCCATAGCCTTGTCCACCACATCCGTATAACTAGTCGGTGAACTCGCCAGCACCAAAGAATACAGATCCTCATTCAGACCCTCCAAGAACTTGTTCCTCTTCGCCTTATCTCGGCCAGAAACATGCGGAACATAAGTAAGAAGAGAAGAAAACCTCAGGGCATACTCCCCCATAGACATAGTCCCCTGCACCAGGTTATCAAACTCATGCTCCATGGCGTTAACATAGGACTCTGGGACGTACTCCTGTAGGAAGGCAGTACAGAAACTGTTCCAGGAGATCCTAACACCGGTCTCCTCTAGAGCTCGAGAAGCACCTCTCCACCAACGCTCAGCATTTCTCCTCAACTGAAACGTATCCAAACTCAAACTACGCTTGTCATCGTACCTCACATGATCAAACAACCCGGTAATGTGTTGCAACCAGGACTCTGCATCGGAACTAGGCTCATCACCGTAAACGTCTGAGGGTTCATCCGCTGAACTCTCGCCATCACAAGTTCCATGAAGTCCACACGGGCTGCCAGATCATCTATATCATCCTGTCTAGCACGTCTACGAAGAGGAATACTACGCTGCACTTCCTCGTTCTGACCCTCGGATTCCTCCGGAATCTGCCCTCTCGCTCTACCCCTATGTCTAGGCGGCATATAGAGATAGCAAGAACAGTAAGATCACATAGCAAATAAATCACATAGTCATGCACATGCAACAAGCAACACTGTGCCTAGACTCAAGTGTGATCAAAATAAATTGAACCTATCCCAGCTTAAGCTCAATCAGAGATAAAACACGCAATAAACAACACGAAAGCATTTAAAAAGTGGCTAAAATTTTTCTCTTTGGCCTGACTTAGAAAACATACTTTAAAATACATTGATATCCAAAATACTGATTTTACAACAATCGAAAACCAACTACAACACTTACAACATGAACTAACATACAAGCATAGAGTGACTCCCAATTAACAACTAAAGGAACCATGATGAGTCTCTCGCTCAACATAGATACAATACGGTCTCTCGCTCAACATAGATACAATATATTATAATATGCATATACTATATATAAATGGGACACTCTATCCACCTCCTGGGGCACTACCAGCTGGATCAACTCCACGATCAGCGGAGAAACCATGGTAACCTGAAACACACACAGGCAAACAAAACAACCAGCCCCAGAGGGACATGGGGTCAAACCCCAGTACGGAGAGCAACTGAAAAACAGCTAATAGATAGCAACAGATAATATGCGAATGCTATGCATGAGAACAAGGCTACAACCGAAGGCAGGGAGCACAAGGATCTCAATAAACTGCTCGACAACTGATACAGATCAACTGGAAGATTGTGTCCACGACGTGCGTGAGTATATGGGAGCTACCCACTCGTCTCAACACACAGTACCAGATGCACAACAATTCACTCCACCTGCTGTTGCCCAGCTCATGAGATGTGGGAGCTACCCACTCGGCTCATAGCGGCTAACAGATCCCAGCAAGGACATGAGGGACACGGGAGTTACCCGCTCGGCCTCCATAACAAGCATCCAGGCACGCACAGATCAACACAACAAGGCATGGCTAAACAAGATCTGAGCTCAACATGAATAATGCGTGTATGCAATGTAACATCTTGCAATAATCAACACAGCAGAAGCAAGCAATAACAACACAGAAGCATACATAGCAGCAGACATAATATCCATGACAAATACAACGTTGTAAAACACGTTCACATCCGTACCTTAGTTCTGAGCTAAAATTACCACAAAAGCGGTCCCGAGCAACCATATCTGAAATATGCTAAGTCAAATAGCAATGCTAACTCAGGGACGCAAAGCTCAGAGCTACGAACTGGGAGCTATGAACTCAACCAGCTCTGTCCTACCCTTCTAGCTCAACAAACAGCTCTAAACGAAGCGCAAGGTAGGAACTAACACTTACCCAACAAACTATCTGAACGGCAGAATCCAAACGACCGAAATGATAACAAACTACACAAGGAAGCATCCTTCGCGATCCTCTTCCAGCTAACCGAGAGCCTGTGAAAGAGGTATAGGAAGAACGATCTTGGCAAGAGGAGTTGTCAGGCATCGTGCTCTAAACAGAGTAAAAACACCAAAACACATGCGGAAGATATCAAAAAGCGGATAAAATTTTCGCTTTTGGCCTGACGAGTTTAAAACAATATAACTTAAAATAGCACGATACTTAAAATAGAATCCCCGTTTACTAAAACCATCACAACAATAACAGTATAGCATAAAACAAGTATCAGACTCAAACAATCAAATACACCAACGAAGCACAGGGCATCTCCCCGGCTAACTGGACCGATACATATAAATATGCTATACGCCACTGTGATACTCTAACCACCTCCTGGGGCACCAACAGCTGGACTAATACCACGACCAGCTGTAAAACCTGGGTTTCCTAAAAACAACACAACAAGGAAAACAACCAAGCCCCAGAGGGACATGGGGTCAAACCCCAGTACGGAGAGCAACTATAAACAGCAGTAAACAGCATGAACAAAATGCAGATGCTATGCATGAGAAAGGAAACACAGCTCAACGGGATACAACGAAGCAATGGCTGCAAAAGCTGAACGGAGATGCAAATGCGTGTATGCAACATGTTGGAATAACAAGCATATAAACATATGCGAAACAATAACATCAGCACGTATACACCATATAGCTCAAGACCAATCTCACAAACAGAAGCCTCAACAGGCAACAAATCACCGCAGCCAACAAATAGCCATCTCACAAATTATTCAAGCCATAACCTCGCTGTAAATACAAGCTCCAATCCGTACCTTAATTCCTAGCTCAATTACCACAATCAAAGGTCCCGATAAAGCTGAACAACAACCTGTCAAAGCACACAGGGGCAATATTCTCAGGGGACGCTAATACACAGAAAGCACGCTGGGAGTTACACACACTCAACCAGCCACTGATTCCAACAATACCACTAACAGGAAGCTTAAACAAAGGCTAATACTAAGATCCCAACAACAATTCGAAGTTCTACCTCAACGACGCAACACACGGCCGAAGGCAGCAACTTCGCGATCTCACTCTAGACAACAACAGCCTCCAAGAATGGTATGGAAAGATAGAGCTTCTCGAGAGGAGTCCAACGCCACCTCGCAAGAACCAAACATTGGCCAACAACGATGGGAATTCACCGAAAAAGCTCACGGTGAACAGTGCTCTAGGGTTCGAGAAACAAAGGACAAATGTCGGGAAATTATTCTAAGTATGGGATCTGATATCTCAATTGAAAACCAAGTCTTCATATATATATAAATCCCGTAACTGTTGAAATCTGTTTTAAAAATCCACCGACATAACCAGCAGGTACCAACAATCAACAGATGCAAAGAACCAACTGCTGAATTCTCAAACCACGCTAACCAAAACGATGTCGCAGCGACTTAACAAAACGACGTCGCACCGCTTACGTCATCAAATCTGCCACCAGCTGGTCGCCTAAAACCATCGGATGGTTTCTCTCGCGTGAAATCCTTGCAAAAGCTGGTACCAGTCGCGACATCTAAAATGCAGCGTTGCAACTAATTAAAACAGCGTCGCATAGCTTACGTAATACTTTCTGCCAACAGCTGGTTATCAAGATGCAAGCTACAGTAACGCACCACCAGTCGCGAGCTACAGTGACGTTGACTAGCGTTGACGCCTGCTGATCAAAATCAAACAGATATGCTTACGTCACTAGTTCCTCAAAACGGTGCCGTATCGCTCAACACAAAACACGCTAACTACCCAACGACTGATTCTTTATGTTATCTGCTGGCAGACTTCACCAAACACTTAGCGAATTCTTCCACCAGCTAAGCTTACGTCAGCAATTACTACGCCAATGCACAACAACAGAAAACATGATGTCACCATGTCTGCTGACAGATATCTCCCCTAACTTCAAAAATACGAAAACCTCCAAAATTGTTCTAAGTGAGGAATTTAACCCGAAATTACTACTCAAACATTTAACAGAGATCTTAAACCACCAAGAATCTCAAAACACCGATTAATTCTCACGATTAATCTTAAACTCAAATCCAGGTCTCATATTTCTCCCCCACTTAAAAGGATTTCGTCTCCGAAATCAAACAACAATTTTGTCACAACAACACAGCAATAGCAAGATACAAACAGAACTCGCCCAACACAAGGCCAAGAGTTCAAGATAACTGAGCAAACATATAACAACAACTAGGGAAGAAATACAACCAAAAGCTACAAACTACTGGAAATTTAGCTCAACAACTATTCAAACAGATGCGGCCACTCGCACTGCATCTTTTCTTCCAGCTCCCAAGTAGCTTCTTCCCTTCCATGTTTGCTCCATTGCACCATCACCAACGGAATGGTCTTATTTCTCAACTGTTTCTCTTTTCTATCAAGGATCTGCAAAGGATATTCTTGGTAACTCAACGAATGATCTAGCTCCACCTCGTCAGTTCCAAGCACATGAGACGGATCTGGCTCATATTTCCTCAACATGGAAACATGGAAGACGTCATGAAGAGAAGACAACTCTGACGGCAACAACAGCCGATACGCTAAAGGGCCAATCCTCTCAACAATCTCATACGGTCCGACGTAACGAGGGGCTAACTTTCCCTTGCGTCCAAAGCGCATCACACTGCAAAACGGAGAAACTTTGAGAAATACACGATCACCAACCTGAAATTCAAGAGATCGACGCCTCTTATTCGCATAACTGGATTGGCGATCCTGGGCAGCTTTCATCCGTTGTCTAATAAGATCCACGTGATCTTTCATTTGCTGCACAAAATCAGGGGCAGATAGCTGCTTCTCCCCCACTTCTTCCCAACATATCGGCGATCTGCACTTTCTGCCATACAAAGCCTCAAAAGGCGCCATACCAATCGTCACTTGGTAGCTGTTATTATACGAAAACTCAACTAAAGACAATGCGTCTTGCCATCTACCTCCGAAATCCAACACAACAGCTCGCAACATATCCTCCAACGTTTGGATAGTTCGCTCAGATTGGCCATCTGTCTGGGGTGATACGCGGTGCTCATAGCCAATATGGTACCCAAAGCTGTTTGCAAACTCTTCCAAAACCTGGAAGTAAACCTCGGATCTCGGTCGGAAATGATCGAAACGGGCACACCATGCAGTCTAACAACAAAATCAACGTACAGCTTCGCCATCTTCTTCAACGAGAAGGTCATCCCATAGGGAATAAAATGTGCAGACTTTGACAAGCGGTCTATAACCACCCAAATAGCATCGCATGAAACATCGCCCTTCAGGCCAGCCCACCAAAAGTGCGGCTTCAACGCATGGTACATCTTCCGTGCACCAGGATGAACACTATTTCTGCTACAGTGCGCTTCCCGAAGGATCTCCTCCTTCAAATCAATTAAATTGGGCACAACCAACCTGCCTCGGAAACGCAAACAACCATCGGAAGAGACAGAATAATCTTCCAGTTCGCCAGCCCTGACCTTCAACTTCAACTCGTGGATAGACGGATCAGTCCTCTGAGCTGCTCGAATAGTCGAGACAATCTGTGGCTCTACTTGGAATGATGAAACCACAACGCAATCCTCAGCCGGGTAAAATCTCCAACCCGTAGTGTTAAGATGCTCTTGATCCTTGGAGATGTACAACGACGAAAGCATCTCACTAGCCTTCCTGATCAAAGAATCGGCCACTACGTTCGACTTCCCAGGCTGGTACTTAATCTCACAGTCAAAGTCTAGCAGCTCCATCCACCTACGCTGTCTCATGTTCAGGTCAGGCTGCGAAAACAAATACTGCAAACTCTTGTGGTTGGAGTACACCACAAACTGCTCGCCATACAGGTAGCGACGCCAGATCTTCAACGCAAAGACCACCGCCGCTAACTCCAAATCATTGACTGGGTAACGAGTCTCGTGCGGTTTCAACTGTCGCGAGGCATACGCAATGACTCGACCATTCTGCATCAACACACAACCCAATCCATTAAGCGAAGCGTCAGAACAAACAACAAAACCACCTGAACCGGACGGCAGAGACAACACAGGCGCAGTAGTCAACTTTTCCTTGAGCAGTTGAAAAGCATTCTCACACTGCTCAGTCCAAACAAAACGCTTGTCCTTCTAAGTTAATTGAGTCATCGGCTTTGCTATACTAGAGAATCCCTCAATGAAGCGACGATAATAGCCAGCCAGACCCAAGAAACTACGAATCTCGGAAACATTCCTGGGACGCTCCCAGTTCAGAACGGCATCAACCTTGCTAGGATCTACAGAAATCCCCTCGGCTGAAATCACACGTCCCAAGAATACGACGCGATCCAACCAGAACACACACTTAGAGAACTTTGCATACAACTGCTGGTCTCTCAGCGTCTGAAGGACAATCCTCAAATGCTCCTTGTGCTCCAAAGGAGTCTTTGAATAGACTAAGATCTCGTCGATGAACACGATCACAAACTGATCGATAAACTCGTGGAAAACTCGGTTCATCAAATCCATAAAGACTGCAGGGGCATTAGTCAAACCAAACGGCATAACCAAAAACTCAAAATGCCCGTACCTGGTACGAAAAGCAGTCTTCGCGACATCTTGTTCTCTCACTCTCAGCTGATGGTACCGAAACGATGATCAATCTTTGAATACACCACAGAACCTTGCAACTGATCAAACAGATCATCGATTCTCGGCAACGGGTATTTGTTCTTCATAGTGGCTTTATTCAACTGGCGAAAATCAATGCACATCCGCATTGAGCCATCTTTATTCTTCACAAACAGGATGGGCGCTCCCCACGGTGACATACTAGGTCGAATAAAACCTTTCTCCAGCAAATCATCTAACTGCACCTTGAGTTCTCTCAACTCCACAGGCGCCAGACGATAAGGGGCATGTGAAATCGGAGCTGTGTCAGGCACCAGCTCTATGCTGAAGTCTATTTCCCGCCTCGGAGGAAAACAAGGAATCTCCTCCGGAAACACATCCGGGAAATGTCGCACCACGGGAACATCACTGAGCTGCACGCGGGAAGAAGAAGACGCATCCAAAGCGTAGATAATAAAGCCAGCATTCCCCAAAGACAACAAGCTAAACATCTCCATCGCTGAGATCAACGGGATCTTAGATCTAGAATCCTGGTCGTAGAAGTCCCAATTCTCGCCAGACAAAGGCCTAAAGCGCACAATCCCATGGAAGCAGTCCACGGAGGCCCTATAGTTGGACAGCACATCCATCCCAACTATGCAATCGAAATCCCAAAGCATCAAACGGATCAAGTTCGCTAACAGGACATGCTCACCAAACCGCAACACACCATCCAACAAAACCTCCTGGGCGAACAAGCTCACACCGCCAAGGGTAGACACGGAAACAGCATCGCGCAACGAAATGGTACACAGACCATGCTCAACAACAAACGAATCATAAATAAACGAATGCGATGCACCGGTGTCAAACAACACACGTGCAGGAAAGTCAAATACAAGGCAAGTACCTGCGATCACCCGACTCGGTGTCTCCTCGGCCTGCTCCCTAGTGATGGCGTTAACCTGAGCATGCTGGGGTCCTGAGAAGAAAGGCTGAGACTACTGTCCGAACCGCGACGGACCAGGCTGCTGAAAAGGCCTAAACTGAGTCTCACCCAATCGGGGATGCTGAAACTGCTGAGAACGGCCCCTAGACTGACCTCCACGACCCTGAGGCTGGGCCGCGGCGCGACGGACCAGGCTGCTGAAAAGGCCTAAACTGAGGCTCACCCAAATGGGGCTGCGGAAACTGAGGGGAACGACCCCTAGACTGACCTCCACGACCCTGAGGCTGGGCCGCGGTCTGCTGTGATCCAGCTGACGGACACACTCCACTGAGTGGAAGGATGCTTTCCACCGCAAAAGCCGCAAAACTCAGTCCGAGATCCACTGCTACTCGAACTGCCTGAACCAGAAGACCCAGAACCCGACTTCTTCTTGAACTGCTGACCTCGGGGTCGAAACCTCTGACGGCCAGACTGCTGAGCCACCTGCTGCTGCTGTTGGGGCTGATGGGCTGACTGGGAGGACTGCGCTCCCTGAATAGCAGGACGACTAACCGGCACCGCCTGCTACCTGCGAGCACGACGACTCTGCAAACCCTCCTCAATATCAATAGCAGTGTCAACTGCTTCCGCATAGCTCGTTGGGTTTACTGGTCAACACCATCTGATACAACTCTTCGTTCAAGCCCTCAAGAAATCGAGTCCGCTTGGCCCTCTCCCGGCCAGAAACATGGGGAACGTACGCCAACAGAGAAGAAAACTTCCTAGCATACTCCCGAACAGTCATGGAACCCTGCTCCAGATGGTCGAACTCCCGCTTCCGGGCGTTCACATAAGACTCGGGCACATACTCCTGTCGGAAGGTCTCACAAAAACTGTCCCAAGAGATCCCAACAACGGTCTCTAACAAGGTACTCGAAACGCCTCGCCACCAGCGCTCCGCTGCCTTCCTAAGCAAGAGGGTCGCTAAACTCAGCCGAAGATCATCATCATACTGCACCCGATCAAAAAGACCAATGATATTCTGGAGCCACGAGTCTGCATCCTCACTGGACTCGTCACCATTAAATACTGGAGGGTTCATCCGTTGAAACCGTGCTATAACAACATCCATCCGCTCCACCGGGGGAGGCAAGTCACCAACTTCCTCCTCTTCCTCATACCTACTACGCGTACGACTAGGAGCGCTACGCTGATCCTCATTCTGTCCTGCTGATTCCTCAAACTGCCCCCTACCTCTACCACGACGTCTAGGCGGCATCTGTCAGGCCTCGTGCTCACAACAGACAAACACATGCGAAAGCTATCAAAAAGTGGGTAAATTTTCGCGTTTAGGCCTGACGGTTTAAAACATATAATTTAAAATAACGCAATACTCAAAATAGTATCCCAGTTTACAAAATCACAACAACAATAACAACATAGCATAAAACAAGTATCAGACTCCAATGAACAGATACATCAACAAAGCGCAGGGCATCCCCCTGGCTGACTGGACTGATACATAACATATATGCTATATGCGTCTGGGATACTCTATCCACCTCCCGAGGCTCCACCAACTGGGTTAAATCCACGCCCAGCTACACTACCTGAAAAACAACACAGGCAACAAAACAAACCAAGCCCCGGAGGGACATGGGGTCAAACCCCAGTACGGAGAGCAACAATAACAGCTAAAGAAAGAGCATAAGATAAAATGTGAATGAAATGCAGGAAATCAAGGCTACCACTGAACACCGGGAGCCAACAGATTCCAAAGGCTGCTCAACCAGCTGCAACCAGATGCCATCATATGAGGTGTGAGAGCTACTCACTCCGCTCATATGCATACTAAACCTACTGTCGCCCAACCCATAAGGTGTGAGAGCTACTCACTCCGCTCATGGCGGTCAACCACATCATCATGGAGAAACCACGTGAGGTGTGGGAGCTACCCACTCCGCCCACAAATCTGCACCTTAACACATACCCTCCAGGCACTACAAGGCACGGCAATAACGGAGATCTGGATGCATAAAGATAAGCTTGTATGCAAATTAACAGCAGGCAACAACATTACGTAGCATACACGAAACAGCAGTCAACAATCATTACACATATCCACGCCAGATCTCACATACTCAGCTGATTTCCAAGCTATAACAAGCTCAATCCGTACCTTAATTCTGAGCACAACTACCACGAAGGGATCCCGAGAAATCTGATTACAACCTGCTCAAATACACAACACACAGATTTCAGGGAAATACAACCAATCTCACGGCCAACCCACAAAACTCACGGCTGGGAGTTCCACGCTCAACCAGCAAATCATCATCCTAAAACATCTTAACAGGAAGCTTAAACAACAACTAGAGGTAAGATCTCAACCACTAAACCTAGAAACTACCTGCGCACAGCAAAACACGAACAGGGATAACTGCTGCCGCTTCGCGATCTCACCCTGGACAACCGTAGCTTCCAAGATCGGTATAGGATGAAAAGAGCTCTTCGATAGGAGTCCAACGCTACCTCGATCGTGAAGAATGGTTGCCGGAATCGACGGGAATTAGCCGAAGAAGTTAACGATGAACAGTGCCAAGGGTTTAAGAAACTGAGAACGAATGTCTGATAAATTTGCTAAGTATGGGATCTGGTGAATTGAAACGAAGCCAACGCTTCTAATAAATAGGCGCGAGAGATCTGTTTAATTAACCCACCGACAAAACAGATCTCACAACACTGGCGCGCTAAACCAACAAAATCCTCAAAAACGACGTCGCATCAATACCACGGAGGAATCTGGTCAAAATGCTGAAAGCTGGAAACTTTCTAACACTAACACGACAACGCACAGCGCCACGGTGAAGTCTGGAACGCTAAACACAACGCGGGAGAATTCTGCACACGTCAGCAAATCTGGTCCAATCGCTAAACGTTGAAACACGCTACAGGAGAGTTGACCAACGTTGACATCTGGTTTTCACAACCCGCAATACACAAACAGATCTCATGGAAACGCTATACCAGATCTCTCCAACTCGCGCTAATCAAAACGACACCGTTCCAAGCCTTAAACAACCACACGCTGGAACCAGATCTCTACACATAACACAACAGGTCTCTCATACCAGACTTCACAAAACGACGGCGTTTTAGCTCCTACGCTACAAAACACACCGTGCAATTACAAAGGCACCAGCGACCAGATCTCATGAAAACGACGATGTAAAGGCCTTGCGTTAACACAAAATGCGCTGCGAAGAAAACAGAGCCAACGACCAGATCTCTCAACAGCAACGATTACGTCATCAACACAAATCCCAGCGAGGCTTACGTCATCAATTCTGCTACCAGATTTCTCCACCAAAACCAGATCTCACCAAAACAGACCTCTCAACCCAAAAATACGAAAATTCCCAGAATGGTCCTAAATGTGATTTACGACCCAAAAATGCAACCCAAGCATCAAAATGAAATCTGAATCACCAGAAATCACTAAAACCCGATTAATTCAACAATTAATCCTTAATACAATTTCCAGGTCTCACATTTCTCCCCCACTAAAAAGGATTTCGTCCTCGAAATCAAACAACCTTTCTGAAATACAACACAGCAACTGAGAATCGAAGCAATTAACAGAAAACTAAACAGAAACTCGCCCAACGCGAGGCCAAGAGTTCAAGATAACTGAGCAACCAATTTACAACAATAGGGAAGAAATACAAACAAAAGCTACAACCTACTGGAAAATATAGCTCAACGGCTACTCAAACAGATGCCACCACTCGCGCTGCATCTTTTCTTCCAGCTCCCAATTAGCTTCTTTCCTTCCATGTTTGCTCCACTGCACCATTACCAACGGAATGGTTTTATTCCTCAACTGTTTCTCTTTTCTGCCAAGGATATGCAAAGGTTATTCTTGATAACTCAACGATTGATCTAGCTCAACCTCGTCAGTTCCAAACACATGAGACGGATCTGGCTCATACTTCCTCAACATGGAAACATGAAAGACATCATGAAGAGAAGACAACTCTGACGGCAACAACAACCGATACGCTAAAGGACCAATCCTCTCAACAATCTCATACGGACCAATGTAATGAGGGGCTAACTTTCCCTTGCGTCCAATGCGCATCACACTGCGAAGCGGAGAAAACTTGAGAAATACACGATCACCAACCTGAAACTCAAGAAGTCAATGCCTCTTATTCGCATAACTGGCTTGGCGATCCTGGGCAGCTTTCATCCGCTGTCTAATTAGATCGACATGATCTTTCATTTGCTGCACAAAGTCTGGTGCAGATAAATGTTTCTCCCCACTTCTTCCCAACACACTGGCGATCTGCACTTCCTGCCATACAAAGCCTCAAAAGGCGCCATGCCAATCGTCACTTGGTAGCTGTTATTGTACGAAAACTCGACCAAAGACAACGCGTCTTGCCAGCTACCTCCGAAATCCAACACAACAGCTCGCAACATATCCTCTAACGTCTGGATAGTTCGCTCAGATTGGCCATCTGTCTGGGGGTGATACACGGTACTCATAGCCAATATAGTGCCCAAAGCTGCCTGCAAACTCTTCCAAAACCTGGAAGTAAACCTTGGATCTCGTTCGGACACGATTGAAACAGGCACACCGTGCAATCTAACAACAAAATCAACGTACAGCTTCGCCATCTTCTTCAACGAGAAGGTCATACCGTAGGGAATGAAGTGCGCAGACTTCGACAGACGGTCTACAACCACCCAAATAGCATCGCATCCTCTGCTAGAATGAGGCAGATGCGTCACAAAATCCATCGCAATGTGCTCCCAATTCCATTGGGGCACTTCCAAACTCTGTAACAGACCACCAGGTCTCATCCTTTCGGCCTTTACCATCTGGCAATTCAAACAACGAGCGACAAAACCAGTAACATCGCTCTTTAGGCCAGCCCACCAGAAGTGCGGCTTCAACGTGTGGTACATCTTCCGTGCACCCGGATGAACACTATGTCTGCTACAGTGCGCTTCCCGAATGATCTCCTCCTTCAAATCAATCAAATTGGGCACAACCAACCTGACCCGGAAATGCAAACAACCATCGGACGAGATAGAATAGTCCTCAAGTTCGCCAGCCCTGACCTTCAACTTTAACTCATGGATGAAAGGATCAGTCCTTTGAGCTGCTCGAATGCTAGAAACAATCTGCGGTTCCACTTGAAATGATGAAACCACCACACAATCCTCAGTCGGATAGAATCTCCAACCCGTAGTGTTAAGATGCTCTTGATCCTTAGAGATGTACAACGATGCAAGCATCTCATTAGCCTTCCTGCTCAAAGCATCGGCCACTACGTTCGACTTCCCAGGCTGGTATTTAATCTCACAGTCAAAGTCCTTTAGCAGCTCCATCCACCGACGCTGTCTCATGTTCAAGTCAGGCTGCGAAAACAAGTACTACAAACTTTTGTGGTCAGATTACACCACAAACTGCTTGCCATACATGTAGTGATGCCAGATCTTTAATGCAAAGACCACCGCTGCTAACTCCAAATCATGGACGGGGTAACGAGTCTCATGCGATTTCAACTGCCGTGAGGCATACGCAATGACTCGACCATTCTGCATCAACACACAACCCAATCCATTAAGCGAAGTGTCAGAAAATACAACAAATCCACCTGAACCAGACGGCAGAGCCAGCACAGGCGCATTAGTCAACTTTTCCTTGAGCAGTTGAAAGGCATTCTCGCACTACTCAGACCACACGAACCGCTTGTCCTTCTGGGTCAATTGGGTCATCGGCTTTGCTATACTAGAGAATCCCTCAATGAAACGACGATAATAGCCAGCCAAACCCAAGAAATTACGAATCTCAGACACATTTCTCGATCGCTCCCAGTTCAAAACAGCATCCACTTTACTGGGATCCACAGAAATGCCATCCGCTGAAATGACATGGCCCAGAAATACAACGCGATCTAGCCAAAACTCGCACTTGGAAAATTTCGCATACAACTGCTGCTCTCTCAACCTCTGAAGAACCATTCCCAAGTGCTCCTTGTGCTCCCTCGGAGTCTTAGAGTAAACCAAGATGTCGTCAATAAAAACAATCACAAACTGATCTATGAACTCTCTGAAAACTCGGTTCATCAGGTCCATAAAGACTGCAGGCGCGTTGGTCAAACCAAACGGCATCACCAAAAACTCAAAATGTCCGTACCTCGTACGAAACGCAGTCTTCGCGACATCTTGTTCCCTCACTCTCAACTGATGGTACCCGGAACGAAGATAAATCTTGGAATACACCGTAGAACCTTGCAACTGATCAAACAGATCATCGATTCTCGGCAACGGGTACTTATTTTTAACTGTGGCTTTATTCAACTGACGAAAATCAATGCACATCCGCATTGAGCCATCCTTCTTCTTCACAAATAAAATGGGCGCTCCCGACATACTAGGTCGGATAAAACCTTTCTCCAGCAAATCATCTAACTGCACCATGAGTTCTCTCAACTCCGCAGGCGCCAGACGATACGGAGCATGCGAAATCGGAGCTGTGCCAGGCACCAGCTCTATGCCGAAGTCTATCTCCCACCTCGGAGGAAAACCAGGAATCTCCTCCGGAAACATGTCGGGGAAGTGTCGCACCACGGGAACGTCGCTAAGCTGAACGTGGGAAGAAGAAGACGCATCCAAAGCATAGATCATAAAGCCAGCATTTCCCAGAGACAACAAGCTAAACATCTCCATCGCGGAAACCAACGGAATCTTCGATCGTGAATCCTGGCCGTAGAAGTCCCACTTCTCGCCAGACAAAGGCCTAAAGCGCACAATCCCATGGAAGCAGTCCACGGAGGCCCTATAGTTGGACAATACATCCATCCCAACTATGCAATCGAAATCCCAAAGCATCAAACAGATCAAGTTTGCTAACAGGACATGCTCACCAAACCGCAACACACCATCCAACAAAACCTCCTGAGAGAACAGACTCACACCACCAGGGGTAGAAACAGAAACGGAATCGCACAAATGGATGGTACACAGACCATGCTCAACAAAAAACGAATCAGAAATAAACAAATGCGATGCACCGGTGTCAAACAACACACGAGCAGGAAAGTCAAAGACAAGAAATGTACCTCCAATCACCCGGCTCGGTGTCTCCTCGGCCTGCTCTCTCGTGATGGCATTAACCTGAGCATGCTGGGGTCCTGAGAAGAAAGGCTGAGACGACTGCCCAATGCGCGAAGGGTCAGGCTGCTGAAACAGCCTGAACTGAGTCTCACCCAAACGGGGCTGCTGAAACTGCTGAGGACGGCCCCTAGACTGACCTCCTCGAGCCTTGCACTCCGATGCACTGAGTCGGCTGATTCCTGCCTCCATAGAAACCACAGAAATCAGTTCGAGACCCACTGCTGCTCGAGCTGCCAGAACCAGAAGAGCCAGAACCCGACTTCTTCTTGAACTGCTGGCCGCGAGGTCGGAACCTACCACGGCTAGACTACTGAGCCATCTGCTGCTGCTGCTGAGGATGATGAGCGGACTGAGAACTCTGAGAGGACTGAGCTCCCTGACCAACCGGACGACCGCCCTGCACTGCCTGTGCTACCTGCGCCCTACGCGCACGATGACTCCTCATGACCTCCTCAATGTTGATAGCACTATCAACGGCCTCAGCATACGTCTTGGGCTTGCTCGTCAAGACACTCTGGTACAACTCTTCATTCAAGCCCTCCATGAATCCGGTACTCTTGGCCCTCTCCCGGCCAGCAACGTGCGGAATATAAGCCAACAACGCAAAAAACTTGCGAGCATACTCGCGCACAGTCATCGAGCCCTGCTTCAAAAACTCAAAGAGGGCGAGTGCCCGTCGGTGTATGCTTAGCCCCTGATACTCCTGCCTGAAGGTCTCACAGAAACTGTCCCAAGTGATACCAACTCCAGTCTCCACTAAGGTACTAGACGCACCTCGCCACCAGCGCTCTACGGCCTTCCTCAGCAACAAGGTCACCAAACGCAATCGGAGTCCATCGTCATACTGAGCCTGATCGAAAAGATGAATGACATTATGGAGCCACGAATATGCATCCTCGCTCGACTCGTCGCTATTAAAGACTGGAGGGTTCATCCTCTGAAACCGAGCTATAACAACGTCCATCCTCTCAACCGGAGTCGGCGGAACCTCAGCTTCCCCTTCCTCGCTACTCTCCTGAGTACGACTAGGAGCACTAAACCGATCCTCGTTCTGACCCCCTGACTCCTGAAACTACCCCTACCTCTACCACGACGTCTAGGCGGCATCTATGAAAACACTCAGCAGGGTAAAGCAAAACAGAGCAGATACGGTATAAAAAGCATATAACATACATATGCAGCACGTAAGTCACATAAGTCAAGCACATGCAACACACAACACTGTGCGTAGACTCAAGTGTGATCAAAGAAATTGAGCTTATCCCAGCTTAAGCTCTGATAAAAATGTCAGGCCTCGTGCTCACAACAGACAAACACATACGGAAGCTATCAAAAAGTTGGTAAAATTTTCACGTTTAGGCTTGACGGTTTAAAACATATAATTTAAAATAACGCAATACTCAAAATAGTATCCCAGTTTACAAAATCACAACAACAATAACAACATAGCATAAAACAAGTATCAGACTCCAATGAACAGATACATCAACAAAGCGCAGGGCATCCCCCTGGCTGACTGGACTGATACATAACATATATGCTATATGCGTCTGGGATACTCTATCCACCTCCCGAGGCTCCACCAACTGGGTTAAATCCACGCCCAGCTACACTACCTGAAAAACAACACAGGCAACAAAACAAACCAAGCCCCGGAGGGACATGGGGTCAAACCCCAGTACGGAGAGCAACAATAACAGCTAAAGAAACAACATAAGATAAAATGCGAATGAAATGCAGGAAATCAAGGCTACCACTGAACACCGGGAGCCAACAGATTCCAAAGGCCGCTCAACCAGCCGCAACCAGATTCCATCATATGAGGTGTGAGAGCTACTCACTCCGCTCATATGCATACTCAACCTACTGTCGCCCAACCCATAAGGTGTGAGAGCTACTCACTCCGCTCATGGTGGTCAACCACATCAGCAGGGAGAAACCACGTGAGGTGTGGGAGCTACCCACTCCACCCACAAATCTGCACCTTAACACATACCCTCCAGGCACTACAAGGCACGGAAATAACGGAGATCTGGATGCATAAAGATAATGCTTGTATGCAAATTAACAGCAGGCAACAACATTACGTAGCATACACGAAACAGCAGTCAACAATCATTACACATATCCACGCCAGATCTCACATACTCAGCTGATTTCCAAGCTATAACAAGCTCAATACGTACCTTAATTCTGAGCACAACTACCACGAAGGGATCCCGAGAAATCTGATTACAACCTGCTCAAATACACAACACACAGATTTCAGGGAAATACAACCAATCTCACGGCCAACCCACAAAATCACGGCTGGGAGTTACACGCTCAACCAGCAAATCATCATCCTAAAACATCTTAACAGGAAGCTTAAACAACAACTAGAGGTAAGATCTCAACCACTAAACCGAGAAACTACCTACGCACAGCAAAACACGAACAAGGATAAACTTCTGCCGCTTCGCGATCTCACCCTGGACAACCGTAGCTTCCAAGATAGATATAGGATGAAAAGAGCTCTTCGAGAGGAGTCCAACGCTACCTCGATCGTGAAGAATGGTTGCCGGAATCGACGGGAATTAGCCAAAGAAGTTCACGATGAACAGTGCCAAGGGTTTGAGAAAAAGAGAACGAATGTCTGATAAATTTGCTAAGTATGGGATCTGGTGAATTGAAACGAAGCCAAAGCTTCTAATAAATAGGCGCGAGAGATCTGTTTAATTAACCCACCGACAAAACAGATCTCACAACACTGGCGCGCTAAACCAACAAAATCCCCAAAAACGACGTCGCATCAATACCACGGAGGAATCTGGTCAAAACGCTGAAAGCTGGAAACTTTCTAACACTAACACGACAACGCACAGCGCCACGGTGAAGTCTGGAACGCTAAACACAACGCGGGATAATTCTGCACACGTCAGCAAATCTGGTCCAATCGCTAAACGTTGAAACACGCTACAGGAGAGTTGACCAACGTTGACATCTGGTTTTCACAACCCGCAATACACAAACAGATCTCATGCAAACGCTATACCAGATCTCTCCAACTCTCGCTAATCAAAACGACACCGTTCCAAGCCTTAAACAACCACACGCTGGAACCAGATCTCTACACATAACACAACAGGTCTCTCATACCAGACTTCACAAAACGACGGCGTTTTAGCTCCTACGCTACAAAACACACCGCGCAATTACAAAGGCACCAGCGACCAGATCTCATGAAAACGACGACGTAAAGGCCTTGCGTTAACACAAAATGCGCTGCGAAGAAAACAACTCCAACGACCAGATCTCTCAACAGCAACGATTACGTCATCAACACAACGCATCCCAGCGAGGCTTACGTCATCAATTCTGCTACCAGATTTCTCCACCAAAACCAGATCTCACCAAAACAGACCTCTCAACCCAAAAATACGAAAATTCCCAGAATGGTCCTAAATGTGATTTACGACCCAAAAATGCAACCCAAGCACCAAAATGAAATCTGAATCACCAGAAATCACTAAAACCCGATTAATTCAACAATTAATCCTTAATACAATTTCCAGGTCTCACAGCATCTACGAAAACACTCAACAGGATCAAGAAAAACAGAACAGATACAGCATAGATAACACAACAAGATGCAGCACATAATCACATAGTCAAGCACATGCAACACACGACATTGTGCCTAGATTCAAGTGTGATCAAGGAAATTGAGCTTATCCCAGCTTAAGCTCTGATACCAAAATTGTCAGGCCTCGTGCTCTAAACAGAGTAAAAACACCAAAACACATGCGGAAGATATCAAAAAGCAGATAAAATTTTCGCTTTTGGCCTGACGAGTTTAAAACAATATAATTTAAAATAGCACGATACTTAAAATAGAATCCCCATTTACTAAAACCATCACAACAATAACAGTATAGCATAAAACAAGTATCAGACTGAAACAGTCAAATACACCAACGAAGCATAGGGCATCTCCCCGGCTAACTGGACCGATACATATAAATATGCTATACGCCACTGGGATACTCTAACCACCTCCTGGGGCACCACCAGCTGGACTAAAACCACGACCAGTTGTAAAACCTAGGTTTCCTGAAAACAACACAACAAGGAAAACAACCAAGCCCCAGAGGGACATGGGGTCAAACCCCAGTACGGAGAGCAACTATAAACAGCAGTAAATAGCATGAACAAAATGCAAATGGTATGCATGAGGAAGGAAACGACAGCTCAACGGGATCTGTAACAGAATATGTGGCCACGGTGAGTGTAGGACATGTGGGTGCTACCCACTCACCCCTACTCGCCCACCCTTACCAGATGCATCAACAACCCAACCTATGAACTGTGGTAGCTAGCCACTCGGCGCATAGGGTAAATGAGAGTGCGGAATTACCGCTCGCCCTCGCATCCTAGTAAGCAAACAGAACAACAACGAAGCAATGGCTGCAAAAGCTGAACAGAGATGCAAATGCGTGTATGCAACATGCTGGAATAACAAGCATATAAACATATGAGAAACAATAACATCAGCACGTATACACCATATAGCTCACGGCCAATCTCACAAACAGCAGCCTCAACAGGCAACAAATCACTGCAGCCAACAAATAGCCATCTCACAAATTATTCAATCCATAACCTCGCTGTAAATACAAGCTCCAATCCGTACCTTAATTCCTAGCTCAATTACCACAATCAAAGGTCCCGAGAAAGCTGAACAACAACCTGTCAAGGCACACAGGGGACGAAGCAATGGCTGCAAAAGCTGAACAGAGATGCAAATGCGTGTATGCAACATGCTGGAATAACAAGCATATAAACATATGAGAAACAATAACATCAGCACGTATACACCATATAGCTCACGGCCAATCTCACAAACAGCAGCCTCAACAGGCAACAAATCACTGCAGCCAACAAATAGCCATCTCACAAATTATTCAATCCATAACCTCGCTGTAAATACAAGCTCCAATCCGTACCTTAATTCCTAGCTCAATTACCACAATCAAAGGTCCCGAGAAAGCTGAACAACAACCTGTCAAAGCACACAGGGGCAATATTCTCAGGGGACGCTAATACACAGAAAGCATGATGGGAGTTACACACACTCAACCAGCCACTGATTCCAACAATACCACTAACAGGAAGCTTAAACAAAGGCTAATACTAAGATCCCAACAACAATTCGAAGTTCTACCTCAACAACGCAACACACGACCGAAGGCAGCAACTTCGTGATCTCACTCTAGCCAACAACAGCCTCCAAGAATGGTATGTAAAGATAGAGCTTCTTGAGAGGAGTCCAACGCCACCTCGCACGAACCAAACAACGGCCAGCAACGACGGAAATTCACCGGAAAAGCTCATGATGAACAGTGCTCTAGGGTTCGAGAAACAAAGGACGAATGTCGGGAAATTATCCTAAGTATGGGATCTGATATCTCAATTGAAGACCAAGTCTTCCTATATATATAAATCCCGTAACTGCTGAAATCTGTTTTAAAAATCCACCGACATAACCAGCAGGTACCAACAATCAGCAGATGCAAAGAACCAACTGCTGAATTCTCAAACCACGCTAACCAAAACGATGTCGCGGCGACTTAACAAAACGACGTCGCACCGCTTACATCATCAAATCTGCCACCAGCTGGTCGCCTAAAACCATCGGCTGGTTTCTCTCGCGTGAAATCCCTGCAAAAGCTGGTACCAGTTGCGACATCTAAAACGCAGCGTTGCAACTAATTAAAACGACGTCGCATAGCTTACGTAATACTTTCTGCCAACAGCTGGTTATCCAGACGCAAGCTACAGTAACGCACCCCCAGTCGCGAGCTACAGTGACGTTGACTAACGTTGACGCCTGCTGATCAAAATCAAACAGATATGCTTACGTCACTAGTTCCTCAAAATGGTGCCGTATCGCTCAACACAAAACACGCTAACTACCCAACGACTGATTCCTTATGTTATCTGCTGGCAGACTTCACCAAAAACTTAGCGAATTCTTCCACCAGCTAAGCTTACATCAGCAATTACTACGCCAACGCACAACAACAGAAAACATGACGTCACCATGTCTGCTGACAGATATCTCCCCTAACTTCAAAAATACAAAAACCTCCAAAATTGTTCTAAGTGAGGAATTTAACCCGAAATTACTACTCAAACATTTAACAGAGATCTTAAACCACCAAGAATCTCAAAACACCGATTAATTCTCACGATTAATCTTAAACTCAAATCCAGGTCTCACAGGAGTCTTGCGCTACCACTCTTGCGTCCGTCGGAGCTGTCTACCATTTGCAATTGGAGAAGATAAGGTTCGATGAACAGTAGCTAGGGTATCGCGACAAGATGAACTCAAGGGAAATATCTCTAAGTGTCGGGAAAGAAATGCGAACGAATGGTCAAAGTCCTCCATTAAATAAGTCAAATCCGTTCAAATATGATGAACAGTAACCACCGACAAAATCGAGGTTCAAGTCTAAAATCTGCTCAGATCTGAGTACCACACCAGATCTGGATTCTACGCCAAAACAGATTTGGGACTCCCCAAACGGCGTCGCACAAAAGTCCACTATTCCAACTAATACACGTTACCCCGCTGACACGAATCTGATATTGATAAACAACGTCGCATCGCTTCCACCCAGGAGTCATCAAAACGTCGCCGCATCGCAACCAAGATCTGAATGACCAGATCTCACACAAGCGTTGACCAGTCAAATCTAATAGTCCTGAACCGCACCGATCTACACCAAAACACGAACCAGACCGGTCCACGCATTACTAAACGCTTGCGAAACTCAAATCTGAATCCTCTCAAACGGCGTCGCTTCAATTCCCGCTAATAAAATTCACTAGCATGCCCCGAATAACACGCGACCACCAGATTTCACCATCGAATCTGAATACGATCATCCAGCGCTGACCAACTGAAATGAACCAGACTCTAGAGATATTTTTTTTAAAAAAAAAATGTGTGGAAAAAACATAAACTTAAAGTATGGATCGTTCCCTTTCAAAACATTTCTAAATCATTTTATCTCCCATACTTCAAACATAAATAAAGGAATATTTAAAAACGTTAAAACATCCAAACGGAATAATAATCATCTGACTAAAAATACTGAAAGTAAACATGTTTAAAACCAACATATAACTGTATCATCTCAAAAATAACATCGCTGCGGTCAAGGGGTACTGCTGCAACAGGCGCTCAGATGTCCTCACCGCCAGTCGGTGTAAACTCAGCAGGATCATCACCTGGACCATTTAAACCTAGTGAGCCTAGAGGCTCAGCATGCTCTATCGTATAACATAACAAAGTACATACTAATAAAATCGTATGCAAGCACATACTTGTAATAAAATAACGTTAAAAACATGAATGCGTGCATGATCTTAAAACATTGCTTCATACATTCCATATCATAACATATCATATAACATATAAGGCATGGCATAACGTAACATGAAAAACATATGAGTCGTATCCTGAAGTGTGACCATAATCGATTGATCAATCTATAAACCAACGTACGTGACAGTGTGGTTCACCCGACCTCGAGCCGGGATCCCTATATGTCACACCTATATGTTGCCTCTTCACACGATACCGACACGTGGATCCATAAGCTGCCACTTCACCATGATATCACACATGGATCTATAAGCTCATATGTCGTCACTTCACCATGATATCACACATGGATCCATAAGCTCATCATACATTCATCATAAGTTGTCACAAATCATTCAATCCCTCCGGTTTTTTATTTTAAAAGGACATGTCTGTAACATTCATAAAATATTCATGATGCATGCATTTCGTATAATTATGCAAGTTTAAAAGCTTAGCCCATTAATGTATATTTAATTCTTTCCTTTAAAACATTTACGTATATAGCATACTACATATATGATTAAATATACATTTACGGGCTTCTACATTTTTCTACTTCGGTCAAGAATTGATTCTGGGGCCTGACTCACTACTTCTAGACTAATCATCGCTCTTAACTTAATTGATGAAACGAATGTTCACCCCTTTTTAAAATTTTGTCTATTTTAATTAAATTTTGACTTTAGAATTCAAGGCTAATTAAAAATCAAATTTTTACTTCATAAAATCAATTCTGACTTATTAAACTCGATTTTGACTTTTAAAATCAATTTAAATCAATTTTGACCCCAAAAGCCGATTTTGACCAAATTAAAATCCCAAGAATCGATTTTGACTTAATTAAAATTTCAAAGGCCCCAATTTTGACTAAAAACTTAAAAATAAGCATAAATTTAATTATTTTAAAAGATTGTCTCAATTTTGAAACATCTGGTTATTTTTTTTGAAAATTGGACCTTTGACTTAAAATTAAAATAACAGGTCCGTAATTAAAACAACTTGGACCAATTTGAAAAAATTTTGACTTGAGACTCGATGAATCACCCCGGTCCAACCGAACCAACCTGTTTGATCGAATCGGCCGGCCCAACATGGAGCCCCAACCCCACGCATGAACCGCCGCCCTGCCTTCGCGCGACGCCCACTTTGCAGCCTTTGTACTCTCTGCTCCGGCCACCATGGCCGGAGCCCCACCAGATGGACCACCGCAGGTCCAGACGGTTCCAACGGGACCAACCACGATCCCAACCGTGGCTCACGGTGCACACACGAAGATCAAGAAGGAGGCTTCTCCCCCTGCGCGGCGCACCGGGTGATCTTCCACTTCCAGCCATGGTTTGGGTCGAACCAGCCTATTTTTCATCACCTAAAGACCACCATGAAACCACTAAGGACCACCCCAAGCCCCTAGATCCCACTTGGACCGAAGCATCCCAAGTTTGGATCGAGATTCACGTGAATAAAATATGGTGCATGCATGATCCGAAAGCAAGTATCATAGATCTTAATAATCACATACAAAACGTTCCATCAATCATTAAAAACCAGTCTAATATAGTTTAAATGGTGAGAAAAGAAGTTGATATCACATGCCTGGTTTGGTTGGAATAGAGTTTTGCGAGTTACCGACGTTGTAGATGCGAGATCGGGGCACCACCGGATTTGGATCTCCAAGCTTCACCAAGAATGGAGGAAATTTCGAATTTTTGTGTTTGATGGGAAGGGGAGGACGGCTGGTTGATTATCTAGGGCTAGGTTGTGGTTAAACTTGGTGTTTAGGAATAATATAATGTGACATAATTGACCCCTGTGATTTAATTAAGTATAAGAAATGGAAAAAGACATGCTAGCCCCTCTCTTTAATTAAAAATATAATTAAAACTTTATCTAGGCAATGAAAAGGGTTTGAATTTCGAAATTGAAGCCTCCTCCAAATTTAAAACACCTTAAAATTCAATATACCAGCTCGTATAGGCGAAAAACGGGTTCTCCTCCAAAATAATCATAAAAACTCAAATTTTCAGAGAATTGTTGCTTAAAATAAAATAATTTCATTCTTAAAAATCCCATAACTTAAAATCTCAAATTATTTTCATTCCGGTCGGCCCTAATCTCGTCCACGCGTCTGTAACTCAAGTAGGATGAAAAATAACACATGCATACCATGCAACATAAAATCATAAATAAATCATATAAAATGGCATGTAATCATCTAAAAATATTTTCCCCCTAGTCATGCACTCATTTCTACGTAGTCGGGAATTTCTAAGCGTTACACCAACACTCAAATCTGATCATTTTCCGTGGAAGTTCTCCAACAATCCAGAGCTGTTTGAAGACTTATACTGACCCGATTGCTTCACCAAGCGTACCAACTCCAAGCTGGCCCATCCCAGATCTGTTCAAACCAAATCTGGTCTATGCTAAACCCGATTAATTAACTCAATTAATCCAATAATCTTTCGGGTCTCACATTAGGCATCTCTCACTGTTCCAGTTTGGATATCTCATTGTCTTCTTCAGTCTAGCAACTGCACATCGCATGTAAACCGTTAGTAGAATAATTTTGTGTTAATCAAAATTAAGATTTTGATCTGTAAACATAGATCCAACAAGGTTTTACATCTTCGGGTGTAAGGATATAGGTCCAAAAAAGTTACATTTATTTAGTGAATTTAACTCAACGTGGATGACATCTTTCCATTTTATCCAGTCCTATCGAATTTTACATTCATCAAAAGATTTTGGTTAATGATATTCATTCTATTTTATGATGTCAAATGCCAAATTTTGAGAAAATATATCATACTTTCTTTCGCATCATTTCGGTCCATATTTCTCCAGTATTAATATAATTGATAGAGATGATTCTCATAATTTTGTGGTTTCAACTGAGTATTTTCATCATCATGTGTTTCTATTAGAACATCATTCACTCTTTTATGATCATTGTGTTTCTCTATGCATTTTATTTTTTGATGATTTTTATCCTTGGAACCAATAAAACTTCCATGCTTCAGGCTTATTATGACATCATGAACGTCTTTGTTCTCAATTGTTTGTTCAAAAATTTCAATTCGAGCAGGAGAATTTATAGCATGTGTTTGTGATTTAGTTACCCTTTTGTGTCTATAAATGCATTGGACATTTTATTTGTTATTCGTTGTAAACGCACTAGTTGCTGTACTTTTTCCTCACAATGTTTAGTTCTTGGCTAAATATAACAATAATGGTACGCACCATGTAATCTCTTTTGCGATATAATTCTTCCCCCTGCCCCCAGCATTGGGAATATGTTCTCATCAAAATGACAATCAGCAAAACGTGTAGTGAACACATCTCCTGTCTGAGGTTCAAGATATCGAATAATTAATGGGCTATCATAACCAACATCAATTACGACATTTCTTTGAGGTCTCATTTTTATTCATTGAGGCGGTGAAATAGGCACATATACCGTACATCCAAAAATTCTGAGATGAGAAATATATGATTCTTTACCAAATGCAACCCGATCCGACAGCCAGCAGCTGCAAGAACTCCTAGTAATCTAACAATAGAAACAGACTCGTGATCTGTTCTACAATACAAAATACAGCTCTAAGATGGTTAGGTTATTCTAGATCTCTCACGTTCTGTTTTTTATATAAAAAAAATCTTAATACTACAGAGTGAGGTTACAAAGATTTGTGTGACACAAGAAAGTTGATAACAAGCCGCATGTGTGTGTCACTCTTTGTGTGAGCTGGTTTCGATCTCGGGAACGGTCAATACACCTATACAATAATCAAAACATTCATAGAATGTTCAAAAGGTACCTTGATGGCGTCTAGGCGCCTGGCTTCGACTAATTCCACGAGGGAATTGGCACTTCAACGGTTGAACGACTGGATCGACGCCTAATCCGGTCCACGGCAGAATCTCAACTCCTTCGCCGGTTTGCACTAGAAAACCGACGAAAATTTCACGAACAGAATCTCCTCGCAGAGATGGTCGGTACAAATTCTGTGAGACCTGAAATTGAAAAGATTAATTTGGTTGGAATTAATCGGTTTTTAGAGATCTCTGGTGGTTCAGATCTCTGTTTGGAAGTTTGGTTGGTATTTTTGGGTCAGATTTCACATTTTAAGCAATTCTGGAAGTTTTCGTATTTTTGAGTAGAGATCTGTTTGTGAGATCTGGTTTTGTTGTGGAAGCTGGTCGGTGGTGAAATCCAGTCGCAATGTTTAATTGGTAGCATGAGATTTCGATACGCCGTCGTTTTTATGAAATCTGGATGCATTGTGTTTTAGTGAAGTCTGGTAGCGTGTTTGTATCCAGTTGCTGCTTTATCTTGTTTGTTGAGGGCAAAACGATAGCGTTTTGATAAGTTGGTGCGACGCCGTTTTGAGTGTTGCGTCTGGTACCAGCTGCAAGATATTTGTTCACATGTGTGTCGTCTGGTTGTCCAGCTGAGAACAGATGTCAACGATGGTCAACTCTACTGTAGCTTGCGCCTGGTTATTTTGCACGAGAGCTAGCGTTTGGATGACGTAGGTTGTGCGTCGTCGTTTTGGTTAGCGCAAAGGAATTCAGAAGAGGGGTTAGCGACCAGCTGTTGGGTCTGTGCGACGTCGTTTACGTAAGTTGGAACGCAGCGTTTTGATGCAACGTCTGGTACCAGCTTTTGGGTGTTAGACAATCTAGCTTTTGGGATTTGAGAACCAGTCGTTGGGTTGTTATGCGTCGTCTGGTTTTGTCGATGGACTTGTTAACCAGCTTTCACGTGTGTATTTAAGGAAGACTTGGCCTTCGATTTGCTGTTGGGTCTGTGCGACGTCGTTTACGTAAGTTGGAACGCAGCGTTTTGATGCAACGTCTGGTACCAGCTTTTGGGTGTTAGACAATCTAGCTTTTGGGATTTGAGAACCAGTCGTTGGGTTGTTATGCGTCGTCTGGTTTTGTCGATGGACTTGTTAACCAGCTTTCACGTGTGTATTTAAGGAAGACTTGGCCTTCGATTTGAGATACCAGATCCCATACTTAGCGAAATATTCTCTAGATTGTCGACCTCTGTTCTTCGAACCCTAGTACTGTTCACCGTTGATTTTATCCGGCGATTTCCCATCATTTTCGGCCATTGTTTGATACGTTTGAGGTAGCGTTGGACTCCTCTCGAGAAGCTCTTCCATCCTATACCCGTTTTGGAGGCTGTTGTGGGCTGGAGTAGAAGCACGAAGTTGCTGGTTTAGCTCGTGCATTTCGTAGTTCAGGTAGAACTTCGTTTACTCGATGAGATCTTGTTCCTAGCCTAGAATTGAGCTTCCTGTTGAGTTGTTGTGTAGGATAATAGCTGGTTGAGTGTGTGTAACTCCCAGCGTGCTTTCTGTGTATTAGCGTCTCGGTGATTTATACCCTGTGTGCTTCGAGAGGTTGAAATTCAGAGTTCTCGGGACCTTTGCTTGTAGTAATTTTTGCACAGAGAGTATAAGGTACGGATTTGAGCTTGATGTAGCTTGGAATTGGCGTGAGATATTATGTGAAGCTGCTGGGATGTTTCGGTGAACATGGCTGTGTATTGCTTGCTGAGCATTTGTGTTTATGCTAGCTGTTTTATTGATGTGCATACACGCATTGTTCATGCATTATTTCAGATCCCTCGTGTATTGTATCTTGCAACTTCGTATCTTGTATATTGCTGTTGTTTCTTACCAGGATGCGAGGGCGCAATACCGCACTCTCATCTTCCTGCTGGGATTGTTAGCCACCATGCGCCGAGTGGTTAACTACCACAGTTCATGGGCGAGGCAACGACAGGTTGAGTTGTTTGATGCATCTGATATTCGGGTGTAGTGTCAAGGCGAGTGGCTCATTACCACACTTTGAACACACCCCGTGGCCACTGATTCGTTGCAAATCTTCTGGAGCTATGTTTGAGTTCCTTGGCTCCCTTGTTGGTTGTAGCCTTCAGTTGTTATCCGATGTCTCATGCATAGCATCTGCATTTTATCTTATGCTTTTCTTTAGCTATTTCAGTTGCTCTCCGTAGTGGGGTTTGACCCCATGTCCCTCTGGCTTGGTTGTTTTCCTTGTTTGTTTTGTTCTCAGGGAATCCAGGTTTTACAGCTGGTCGTGGTTTTAACCCAGCTGGTGGTGCCCCAGGAGGTGGTTGAGTATCCCAGTAGCGTATAACATATTTATATGTATCAGTACAGTTAGCCAGGGGGATGCCCTGTGCTTCGTTGTTGTATATTGTTGCTGGAGTCTGATACTTGTGTTGATGCTATACTGTTGTTGTTGGCTGGTGGTTGTAGCCTTCAGTTGTTATCCGATGTCTCATGCATAGCATCTGCATTTTATCTTATGCTTTTCTTTAGCTATTTCAGTTGCTCTCCGTAGTGGGGTTTGACCCCATGTCCCTCTGGCTTGGTTGTTTTCCTTGTTTGTTTTGTTCTCAGGGAATCCAGGTTTTACAGCTGGTCGTGGTTTTAACCCAGCTGGTGGTGCCCCAGGAGGTGGTTGAGTATCCCAGTAGCGTATAACATATTTATATGTATCAGTACAGTTAGCCAGGGGGATGCCCTGTGCTTCGTTGTTGTATATTGTTGCTGGAGTCTGATACTTGTGTTGATGCTATACTGTTGTTGTTGGCTGGTAGCTCGCGTTTAGCTGTTTTTATAAACTGGGATATATTTTGAGTATCGTACTATTTTAAGTTATATTGTTTTAAACCGTCAGGCCCAAAAGCGAAAATTTTACCCGCTTTTTGATAACTTATGCGTGTGTTGGTATGATTTTACTCTGTTGAGAGCATGAGGCCTGACATTTTTGGTATCAGAGCTTAAGCTGGGATAAGCTCAATTTCTTTGATCACACTTGAGTCTAGGCACAGTGTCGTGTGTTGCATGTGCTTGATCTATGTGATTACGTGCTGCATATTTGTGTTATGTGCTATCTATGCTGTATCTGTTCTGTTTTTCTTGATCCTGTTGAGTGTTTTCGTAGATGCCGCCTAGACGTCGTGGTAGAGGTAGGGGCAGTTTGAGGAATCAACAGGACAGAATGAGGATAGGCGTAGTGCTCACAGTCGTACTCGTGTTAGCGACGAGGAGGAAGTTGAGGTTGCGGCACCTCCTGTGGAGAGGATGGATGTCGTGATAGCACGGTTTTAGAGGATGAACCCTCCAGTCTTTAATGGTGACGAGTCCAGTGAGGATGCAGACTCGTGGCTCCATCGGTCTTTTCGATCGGGTGCAGTATGATGATGATCTTCGGCTGAGTTTAGTGACCCTCTTGCTCAGGAAGGCGGCGGAGCGCTGGTGGCAAGGCGCTTCGAGTACCTTGTTGGAGACCGGTGTTGGGATCTCTTGGGGTAGTTTTTGCGAGACCTTCCGGCAGGAGTATGTGCCCGAGTCCTATGTGAACGCCCGGGAGCGGGAGTTCGACCATCTGGAGCAGGGCTCCATGACTGTTAGGGAGTATGCTCGGCAGTTGTCTTCTTTGTTGGCGTACGTTCCCCATGTTTCTGGCCGGGAGAGGGCAAAGCGGACTAGATTTCTTGAGGGCTTGAATGAAGAGTTGTATCAGATGGTGTTGACCAGTAAGCCCAAGAGTTATGCTGAGGCCGTGGATGCTGCTATAGATATTGAGGAGGGCTTGCACAGTAGTCGTGCTCGTAGGCAGCAGGTAGCGCAGGGTGGTCGTCCTGCTATTCAAGGAGCGCAGTCTTCACAGTCCTCCCAATTATCTTATCAGCCCCAGCAGCAGCAGCCACAGGTGGCGCAGCAGTCTGGCCGTCAGAGGTTTCGACCCCAAGGGATCCTTCTACCCAATGTGTTGGTGTGCAGGGTTCCTGCAACCTTTGTGGTCAGTACGGGCATTTTTCGAGGGTGTGTCCGTCAGCTGGATCACAGCAGACCGCGGCCCAGCCTCAGGGTCGTGGAGGTTAGTCTAGGGGTCGTTCCCATCAGTGTCAGCAGCCCCGGTTGGGTGAGACTCAGTTCAGGCCGTTCCAGCAGCCTGGTCCATCGTGGTTCGGACAGTCGTCTCAGCCTTTCTTCTCGAGACCCCAGCATGCTCAGGTTAACGCCATCACTAGGGAGCAGCCGAGGAGACATCGAGTCGGGTGATCGTAGGTACTTGCCTTGTTTTTGATTTTCCTACACGTTTGTTGTTTGACACCGGTGCATCGCATTCTTTTGTTTCTGATTCGTTTGTTGTTGAGCATGGTCTGTGTACCATCCCTTTACACGATGCTGTTTCTGTTTCTATCCCTGGTGGTGTGAGCCTGTTCTCCCAGGAGGTTTTGTTGGATGGCGTGTTGCAGTTTGGTGAGCATGTGTTGGTGGCGAGTTTGATCCATTTGATGTTGTGGGATTTCGATTGCATAGTTGGGATGGATGTGCTGTCCAACTATAGGGCCTCCGTGGACTGTTTCCATGGGATTGTGCGCTTTAGGCCTATGTCTGGCGAGAAGTGGGACTTCTACGGTCAGGATTCTCGATCGAAGATCCCGTTGGTCTCAACTATGGAAATGTTCAGCTTGTTGTCTTTGGGGAATGCTGGTTTCTTGATTTACACTTTGGATGCGTCTTCTTCTTCTCGTGTTCAGCTTAGCGACGTTCCTGTGGTGCGGCATTTTCCCGACGTATTTCCGGAGGAGATTCCTGGTTTTCCTCCGAGGCGGGAGATAGACTTCAACATAGAGCTGGTGCCTGGCAAAGCTCCAATTTCTCGTGCCCGTATTGTCTGGCGCCTGCGGAGTTGAGAGAGCTCAAGGTGCATTTAGATGATTTGCTGGAGAAAGGTTTTATCCGACCTAATATGTCGCCGTGGGGAGCGCCCATTTTGTTTGTGAAGAAGAAGGATGGCTCAATGCGGATGTGCATTGATTTTCGCCAGCTGAACAAAGCCACTGTCAAGAACAAGTACCCGTTACCGAGAATCGATGATCTGTTCGATCAGTTGCAAGGTTCTGCGGTGTATTCTAAGATTGATCTTCGTTCAGGGTACCATCAGCTGAGAGTGAGAGATCAAGATGTCGCAAAGACTGTTTTTCGTACCAGGTACTTGCATTTCGAGTTTTTGGTGATGCCGTTTGGTTTAACCAACGCGCCTGCAGTCTTCATGGATCTGATGAACCGAGTATTTAGAGAGTTCATTGATCAGTTTGTGATTGTTTTTATTGACGACATCTTGGTGTATTCAAAGTCTCCTTTGGAGCATAAGGAGCATTTGCGGATTGTCCTTCAGACGTTGAGAGACCAGCAGTTGTATGCTAAGTTCTCCAAGTGCTAGTTTTGGCTGGATCGCGTCGTATTCTTGGGACATGTGATTTCAGCCGAGGGGATTTCGGTGGATCCCAGTAAGGTTGATGCTGTTTTGAACTGGGAGCGTCCCAGGAATGTTTCCGAGATTCGCAGTTTCTTGGGTCTAGCGGGCTATTACCGTCGTTTCATCGAAGGTTTTTCTAGCATAGCCAAGCCGATGACTCAACTTTTCATTCATAAAAAACGTGACTCCCCTAAGTAAACTGCACTGTCGGAAAGACTGTCTTCCGATCGAGGCATACTATCTAAGCGACTCTCCTAGTGGTTTTTTTGAACAAACTGACGCAGAAGGACAAGCAGTTTGTATGGACTGAGCAGTGCGAGAATGCTTTTCAACTGCTCAAGGAAAAGCTGACTACTGCACCTGTGTTAGCTCTGCCGTCGGGTTTAGGTGGTTTTGTTGTTTGTTCTGACGCTTCGCTCAATGGATTGGGTTGTGTGTTGATGCAAAATGGTCGAGTCATTGCGTATGCCTCGCGGCAGTTGAAATCGCACGAGACTCGTTACCCAGTCCATGCTTTGGAGTTAGCAGCGGTGGTTTTTGCGTTGAAGATCTGGCGTCATTACCTGTATGGCGAGCAATTTGTGGTGTACTCGGACCACAAGAGTTTGCAGTATCTGTTTTCGCAGCCTGACTTGAACATGAGACAACGTCGTTGGATGGAGCTGCTAAAGGATTTTGATTGTGAGATCAAGTACCAGCCTGGGAAGTCGAATGTAGTGGCCGATGCTTTGAGCAGGAAGGCTAGTGAGATGCTTGCGTCGTTGTACATATCTAAGGATCAGGAGCATCTTAATACTACGGGTTGGAGATTTTACCCGACTGAGGATTTTGTGGTGGTTTCTTATTTCCAAGTAGAGCCACAGATTGTTTCTAGTATTCGAGAAGCTCAGAGGACTGATCCGTCTATCCACGAGTTAAAGTTGAAGGTCAGTGCTAGCGAACTTGAGGACTATTCTATCTCTTCCGATGGTTGTTTGCGTTTCCGGGGCAGGTTGGTTGTGCCCAATTTGATTGATTTGAAGGAGGAGATCCTTCGGGAAGCGCACTGTAGCAGACATAGTGTTCATCCTGGTGCACGGAAGATGTACCATGCGTTGAAGCCGCACTTCTGGTGGGCTGGCCTGAAGTGCGACGTTGCTGGTTTTGTCGCCCGTTGTTTGAATTGTCAGATGGTTAAGGCCGAAAGGATGAGACCTGGTGGTCTGTTGCAAAGTTTGGAAGTGCCCCAATGGAATTGGGAGCACATTACTATGGATTTCGTGACGCATCTGCCTCGTTCCAACAGAGGATGCGATGATATTTGGGTGGTTATAGATCGACTGTCGAAGTCTGCACATTTTATTCCCTATGGAATGACTTTCTCGTTGAAGAAAATGGTGAGGCTGTACGTGGATTTTGTGGTTAGACTGCACAGTGTGCCTGTTTCGATCGTTTCCGACCGAGATCCAAGGTTTACTTCCAGGTTTTGGAAGAGTTTGCAAACAGCTTTGTGTAGCAGATTGGCGATGAGCACAGCATATCACCCCCAGACAGATGGCCAATATGAGAGAACTATCCAGATGTTGGAGGATATGTTACGAGCTGTTGTGTTGGATTTTGGTGGTAGCTGGCAAGACGCATTGTCTTTAGTAGAGTTTTCCTACAATAACAGCTACCAAGTGACGATTGGCATGGCGCCGTGAGGCTTTGTATGGTAGAAAGTGCAGATCACCGGTATGTTGGAAAGAAGTGGGGGAGAAGCAGCTATCTGCCCCTGAATTTGTGCAGCAAATGAAAGATCATGTATCTTATTCGACAGCGGATGAGAGCTGCCCAGGATCGTCAAGCCAGTTATGCGAATAAGAGGCGTCGACCTCTTGAGTTTCAGGTTGGTGATCGTGTATTTCTCAAAGTTTCTCCGTTTCGCAGTGTTATGCGCTTTGGACACAAGGGAAAGTTAGCCCTTCGTTACGTCGGACCGTATGAGATTATTGAGAGGATTGTCCCTTTAGCGTATCGGTTGTTGTTGCCGCCGGAGTTGTCTTCTCTTCATGACGTCTCCCATGTTTCCATGTTGAGGAAGTACGAGCAAGATCCGTCTCATGTGCTTATAACTGACGAGGTGGAGCTAGATCAGTCGTTGAGCTACCAGGAATACCCCTTGTAGATCCTTGGCAGAAAAGAGAAACAGTTGAGGAATAAGACCATTCCGTTGGTGATGGTACAATGGAGCAAACATGGCAGGGAAGAAGCTACTTGGGAGCTGGAAGAAAAGATGCAGCGCGAGTGGCCGCATCTGTTTGAGTAGCTGTTGAGCTAAATTTCCAGTAGTTTGTAGCTTTTTGTTGTATTTCTTCCCTAGTTGTTGTTAATTGTTTGCTCAGTTATCTTGAACTCTTGGCCATTTTTTAGGCGAGTTCTTGTTTTGTATTTTGCTGCTGTGTCGTGCTTTCTGAATTGTTGTTTGATTTCGAGGACGAAAACCCTTTTAGTGGGGGAGAAATGTGAGACCTGAAATTGAAAAGATTAATTTGGTTGGAATTAATCGGTTTTTAGATATCTCTGGTGGTTCAGATCTCTCTTTGGAAGTTTGGTTGGTATTTTCGGGTCAGATTTCACATTTTAAGCAATTCTGGAAGTTTTCGTATTTTTGAGTAGAGATCTGGTTGTGAGATCTGGTTTTGTTGTGGAAGCTGGTCGGTGGTGAAATCCAGTCGCAACGTTGAATTGGTAGCACGAGATTTCGATACGCCGTCATTTATGAAATCTGGATGCATTGTGTTTTAGTGAAGTCTGGTAGCGTGTTTGTATCCAGCTGCTGCTTTATCTTGTTTGTTGAGGGCAAAACGATAGAGTTTTGATAAGTTGGTGCGACGGCGTTTTGAGTGTTGCGTCTGGTACCAGCTGCAAGAGATTGGTGAAATCCAGTCGCAACGTTGAATTGGTAGCACGAGATTTCGATACGCCGTCATTTATGAAATCTGGATGCATTGTGTTTTAGTGAAGTCTGGTAGCGTGTTTGTATCCAGCTGCTGCTTTATCTTGTTTGTTGAGGGCAAAACGATAGAGTTTTGATAAGTTGGTGCGACGGCGTTTTGAGTGTTGCGTCTGGTACCAGCTGCAAGAGATTTGTTCACATGTGTGTCGTCTGGTTGTCCAGCTGAGAGCAGATGTCAACGATGGTCAACTCTACTGTAGCTTGCGCCTGGTTATTTTGCGCGAGAGCTAGCGTTTGGATGACGTAGGTTGTGCGTCGTCGTTTTGGTTAGCGCAAAGGAATCCAGACGAGGGGTTAGCGACCAGCTGTTGGGTCTGTGCGACGTCGTTTACGTAAGTTGGAACACAGCGTTTTGATGCAACGTCTCGTACCAACTTTTGGGTGTTAGACAATCCAGCTTTTGGGATTTGAGAACCAGTCGTTGGGTTGTTATGCGTCGTCTGGTTTTGTCGGTGGACTTGTTACCAGCTTTCACGCATGTATTTAAGGAAGACTTGGCCTTCGATTTGAGATACCAGATCCCATACTTAGCGAAATATTCTCTCGATTGTCGACCTCTGTTCTTCGAACCCTAGTACTGTTCACCATTGATTTTATCCGGCGATTTCCCGTCGTTTCCGGCCATTGTTTGATACGTTTGAGATAGCGTTGGACTCCTCTCGAGAAGCTCTTCCATCCTATACCCATTTTGGAGGCTGTTGTTGGCTGGAGTAGAAGCACGAAGTTGCTGGTTTAGCTCGTGAATTTCGTAGTTCAGGTAGAACTTCGTTTACTCGATGAGATCTTGTTCCTAGCCTAGAATTGAGCTTCCTGTTGAGTTGTTGTGTAGGATAATAGCTGGTTGAGTGTGTGTAACTCCCAGTGTGCTTTCTGTGTATTAGCGTCCCGGTGATTTATGCCCTATGTGCTTCGACAGGTTGAAATTCAGAGTTCTCTGGACCTTTGCTTGTAGTAATTGTTGAACAGAGAGTATAAGGTACGGATTTGAGCTTGATGTAGCTTGGAATTGGCGTGAGATATTATGTGAAGCTGCTGGGATGTTTCGGTGAACATGGCTGTGTATTGCTTGCTGAGCATTTGTGTTTATGCTAGCTGTTTTATTGATGTGCATACACGCATTATTCATGCATTGTTTCAGATCCCTCGTGTATTGTATCTTGCAGCTTCGTATCTTATATATTGCTGTTGTTTCTTACCAGGATGCGAGGGCGAGCGGCAATACGGCACCCTCATCTCCCTGCTGGGATTGTTAGCCACCATGCGTCGAGTGGTTAACTACCACAGTTCATGGGCGAGGCAACGACAGGTTGAGTTGTTTGATGCATCTGCTATTCGGGTGTAGTGTCAAGGCGAGTGGCTCATTACCACACTTTGAACACACCCCGTGGCCACTGATTCGTTGCAGATCTTCTGGAGCTATGTTTGAGTTCCTTGGCTCCCTTGTTGGTTGTAGCCTTCAGCTGTTATCCGGTGTCTCATGCATAGCATCTGCATTTTATCTTATGCTTTTCTTTAGCTATTTCAGTTGCTCTCCGTACTGGGGTTTGACCCCATGTACCACGACAGGTTGAGTTGTTTGATGCATCTGCTATTCGGGTGTAGTGTCAAGGCGAGTGGCTCATTACCACACTTTGAACACACCCCGTGGCCACTGATTCGTTGCAGATCTTCTGGAGCTATGTTTGAGTTCCTTGGCTCCCTTGTTGGTTGTAGCCTTCAGCTGTTATCCGGTGTCTCATGCATAGCATCTGCATTTTATCTTATGCTTTTCTTTAGCTATTTCAGTTGCTCTCCGTACTGGGGTTTGACCCCATGTACCTCTGGGGCTTGGTTGTTTTCCTTGTTTGTGTTGTTTTCAGGGAATCCAGGTTTTACAGCTGGTCGTGGTTTTAACCCTACTGGTGGTGCCCCAGGAGGTGGTTGAGTATCCTAGTAACGTATAACATATTTATATGTATCAGTACAGTTAGCCAGGGGGATGCCCTGTGCTTCGTTGTTGTATATTGTTGCTGGAGTCTGATACTTGCGTTGATGCTATACTGTTGTTGTTGGCTGGTAGCTCGCGTTTAGTTGTTTTTATAAACTGGGATATATTTTGAGTATCGTACTATTTTAAATTATATTGTTTTAAACCGTCAGGCCCAAAAGCGAAAATTTTACCCGCTTTTTGATAACTTCCGCGTGTGTTTGTATGATTTTACTCTGTTGAGAGCACGAGGCCTGACAAATTCCGACGGCAACGGCGGGCGGCGATGACGGCGACGGCGGGCGGCGACGGTGAGGAAAGAAGGGAGAGGGGAGGAGTTTTCTGAACAGCTTGTTTTCTTTCTCACTTTCGAAAGTGTCTACTCATTGCCATATTTAAAGATTGAGGGATAGAGTTTGATTTGAACAAAACAATGAACATTCGGTTCAACTCAAACTGTGAACATTCAGTTCAACTCGATCAGTGAACATTCGATTCAACTCAAACAGTGAACATTCGGTTCAAGTCAAACTGTGAACATTCGTTTCGACTCCCTCGATTGTGGTCTCATCATAATACCGATCGATGATCAGATATCACCGATGTGCTCAGTTTAAAAAACTGATCATTATGATGCAAAATCAAATTTTCGGACCACTAAATCTATATATATAGGTTTACTCTCATTAGCTAAATATGAAAGTCCTACTCCCTTAGTTACTTTTAGGAAGTCATACTCCCAACCATCCTCCTACTATACTCAACAATTTGAGTACCATATCCGTACAAAAATTGGGAAACCAGTACTTGTGTGACCCTCAATGGATCAGGGATACAACTAGCCATGGGCTCACAACATTTGTGACTCCGAAAACACATTTTCGGACTTACCCATCGAATCATGGTAAAGCGTCTAGCAACATCGTCCCATGATCCCATAGGTATCACTGATAGTGCCTGAAAGAACCAGTCAGTCATGGTTAGCATGCAGTACGATCCTTTCAACTCAAATATCCCAATCATATTAATGACAATTGGTAAATCGAGAGTCGCTAGAGAACCAATAACCATGCATAGATCTTGGAGATCAAATAGTAACATCGCAAGTGTTACTAGGTAAACCCATTCACCTAAAACACATCAAGTACTCTGGCCAGATATTTGTCACACTATTATCTCCTCATATAGCATAGGATATCCATGCACAAGGGCGAGCGGTGAATCCTCGACAATGAAGCATCGACTCCTACATGCATCGGGACCTCACCCAACCTCGCCACCTGATGACCCCAACTGAGTCAGTAAACGGGTCAAAGTGAGGCACCTATTGAAATAACCCGAGAATTTCAAAATGCTATTCAATTGAATTCTTAGCTTATCATATATTTCTATTCTCCATGAATAATCAAGGTCTTAAATTCTAAATTAAATCTCACCATAAGTAGCCATTAGTAGCCATCATTTAGCCTAATAATGTCTACTTATGACCATAAATATTGGTGATTAATGGTCATAAAATGTGACCCTTAAAATCTCCCCAACTTGTCCTATATATAGCACCCCTCAAAGATGAAGAAAGGAACTCTACAAACATCAAGAATCCTGTCAAAAATCGTGCAAGAGGCTGTCCCATTTCAAAAACAAGAGGTTGAAGCTTTGAGCATTCCAGCAACAATCTGAAGGCATACTGTCCGGAACCTATTTCCACTGCTACGTTTCTTAGAATCCGATCTCCACCATCCAGAATCTTCTTCTCCAGGTTTCGAATACTGGGTAAAATTTGCATTCTGATCCAACGGTTAAAATTTCCGTAAATAAAATTCACAAGAATGCTGCACAGATTACATGTGAGGAAACTGCAGCTTCTGTTTATCTTCCTAAACTGATTTCAAACGGCCTCTATTTCTGATCGCCACTGGTTCAGATGTTACGTCTTTATGTTTTGAATATGGTTTCCAAATTTCATTCCAATCCAACGGCTAGATTTTTGTTAAACCCCTTTTCCATCATTCTGTACAGATTCCATACGAGAAATCTGCAGCTCTTGTCCATCACTTAGAAACGGCTTCAAATTTTCTCGAAAAATGATCTTGACCGTTCAAAAATTATTTCATCATGTTTCACATACTTTGTTAAAATTTCATCCTGATCCAAATGTTAGATTTTACCAAAATATCTTTTCAATACTACTGTACCGATTATACACGACAAAACTATAGCTTCTATTCACCATCCCGATATGGATTCAAATGGCTTAAAAGTCCGATCTCTTCCGTTCACAATTTCTTTTTCTCCTTTTGTGAACAATCCAACCAACCTTGAGCTTAATCCGAGAGTTTCGTATACCGAAGACGCTTATGAAATATCGGTGATTTTCATAAGTATGCAACGTCTGAAGATATTTATGTTCATGATCCACTTCAAGTAGCAACCAGATACGGAATCAAGCATTGCCACCATATTTCACATGTTTTGAGCAGTAATCAGGTAAGTGGGTTTTTGCTAAGTAATATATTCTATTGATATTATATATATTTTTCTCGTTAAAGTTTCAGTTTTGAACCTACTATTCGAGCACTATTTCAAGTGATTTTTGTCTCGTTCAAACTCTGTTTTTGCACTGATTTTGCTGTCGTAATATGGGTCTACGGAATATTCCGCACTCTGGATTACTTGGTGTAACCACATGGCCTCGACCCCTTAGAGGAATAAAAATTAGGGACTGAACAGTAAACCATAGACACGAAGTAATTATCAGTGCTTTTTTGCTACTCGTTCTGTTAAGTTCTGTCATGCTCTGTCATGCTCTGTTAAGCTCTGTTATGCTATGTTAAGCTATGTTATGAGATCCGTTATTCAGTATATGTATATGAATATTCGTTATGCTCGAATGGTATCCCCCACTTGCTGAGTGTTTCCCCAAACACTCACCCCTTACTTCTCCACCCAGATAAGAATGAAGGACAAGTTGAAGAAGAGGAACAAGATCTGTTTTGGGGCTGGTGAAGACTCTGCTTTTCTTTGTTAATGTAATTTTCGCTTCCGCACTCTGTTATTCAATTTCTCCGATTTTCAGTTGTAAAGACAATCATTTTGATTATGTAATAGACTGGTTTTGAGCTGCACTATGAGGCTTGATGTTTTGTAATGAATAATTATTAAACATCGCCGGTGTTCACGTCCAGGCCCGATCTCGGGGTGTGACACCTATCATGTAGAGTCTCAATGATGTTTCGAGTAATAAGGACTAATCTGTACAACCAAGACCTCGGACTTAATCCACTCGACAAATGGTAATCACTTGGAAAGTCCAAACGAGGGTAGTTCGATAGATCACTAGGTCACTATCCATCTGCATGCTCAAAACATCACTATGTCCCCTACCAATGAAACGTGGTACTTCGCATCGCAGATGCTAGTCTCAAGCTCGAGTGGTCCTTATCCTCTTTTGGACGGTATAATCGACTAGGAACACGTTTAGAATACACAGTGACTATTAGATGTGTTTCATGATAGCCATCAAATCAACTATCACATCTAACATACACTATAGTGCATTCAAGGTCTTTATCCAACAATTGTAATCATAATAATGAAGATAAAGAATGCCATAAAAGAATACGAATTTCATAAATAACGATCGTTTTACATAGAGTCAACAAGAACACACATGCCACAAGTTGGCTAGTTGGGCACCTACTCTAACAATCTCCCACTTTCCCTAAAGCCAACTACTCATGAGACGTAGTCCCATTACTTCGCGATGTTTTTCAAACAATGGTCATGGCAAGGGCTTCGTAAGTGGATCAGCAATGTTATCTGCAGAGGCGAATCTCTCGACTGCTATGTCACCTTTAGCCACATTATCCCGTGTTGTCACAGTACACCAGGACTGGACCAACTCCTTCAGGAATTACTCCCAACTCTTGGACGAAATTCCTCATCCAAACCGCCTCTTTAGCAGCAGTTGATGCTGCAATGTACTCAGCCTCAGTGGCTGAATCCGCGATAATGTCTTGCTTGGAACTCTTCCAAGAGACAGCACCACCATTGAGTATAAATACAAATCCATAGGTTGACTTCGAATTGTCCACATAGCATTGGAAGCTAGAATTAGTGTAGCCTTCCAATTTCAGTTCACAACCCCCATAGACTATGAACATATTCTTAGTCCTTCATAAGTACTTAAGAATATCTTTAGATAGAGTGACCCCATGGCACATAGATAGGTGTCCTCTCTTGGACTCTTCCATAGAGATCGCTTAAGTATGGTATCGATGTAGGTCACTTGGGTGAGTTCGAGCATCCTTTTCGATCTATCTCTATAGATCTGTATTCATAGAATATAGGATGCTTCACCCATGTCCTTCTGATAGGATCAATATGGCTCGAAAAACAGGCCTAGGAGTTCAGAAGGGGGGGTTGAATGAACTCCTTGGTATTGTTAATATTTTCGAAACCTTTAAAACGATTTTTACAAGCACCCGCTTAACTTAAATCCGAGTTACCAGATTTAAGGTATCTCAGTTTTAATGCTGATTTCTTGGCTAACAGTAAATGTGCGGAAATAAGCCAGTCAATCAGTGAACAGTTAAAGCTTGAATAAATGCGATAATGTAAAAGTATAGGGTCTAGAATTTGTTTATGGAAGTTCGGATATCAATATCCTACGTCTCCCCTTCTTAATTTTTAGGAAGGTTCCACTAGAAGATTTGATGAGTACAGCCTCTGTAAACACCCAATCACCGAGCCTCACTCCAGGTAAACTCCTAGCAACTCCCAACAACAAGCAGATGTAACTGCTGAATACAACACTTAGAATTTCTATCAAACGGCTTTGTGTAGCTCGTTTGTTATAGACTCAACAATGAATGATATAATGGAATGCAAAGCTATTGAGACTGTAAATCTTCTGGTTTTAACAATAAAACTCGATTACACAAGGTAACCAGAAGATGTATCTCGAAGGTAATATCTGTGAAGGCTTGAACTGTGAAGTGTTCTTCGAGATTAGGATACTGGACTTAGAACAATTTCTGCAATGTAAATTTCCAGTAGCTGTTTGAGATTTAGGAAGATAACTTCAATAGACGAGAATGAGCCTGAGAGCTTCTTCAATTCAAAATCCAGCTATTTATACCCTTCGTCCACAACGGTCATTAAATCTCTCCAAGGAAACAAAATCCCTATTTTAATATATGTTTATCGTACCACCGTATATCCTGCTCCATCAAATGGTAATCTGCGCTTCGTCAGAGCCAAAATGTCGTCTATCCATATTTGTACAAACATCGAATAACGTCCTCTGTATATTGTGTACTATTTACCCAAAATAGCACTGACAGTGTCTCCTTAATTCCAGGAAATTGTACGATTCAATCTTCACCATTGATTCTTTCCAATTTAACATTGATAGCGCTTGAATCGATTCGTCGTTTGCGCCTGAAAGTTTTCCCTTTAATACTGTTATTTCTTTCTTGAAGAGGACGACTATTTCATCGCTGAATAGTTGTCACAGCTGAATGTTGGGATCCGGATCACGCCTCCCGGAGAGGCAGCGGAAGAACGAAAAACAATTCCGAGAGACGATCAATACGATAAAATCAATAACATGCTATGACATTCATAGGGCGTTTAAGATTGCTACCTTGCTGGCAACTCGTGCCTGGCTCCGACCGGTTTCGTAAAGAAAACGGCACTTCACGATAGGCGGCGGTAGATATCGTCAATCAGGTCCACGACTGGAGACGGGATTCCTTCGTCAGCCTGCACTAGAAGGCCTGACAAGATCTACGACGGATTCTCCTCTTCAAGATTGGCCGGAAACGATTTTCCGGCGAAGAGAGGCGGCGGCGGCGGCGGCGGCTTATGGAGAGGAGGGAGGGCGGCGGCCAATATTAGGTTTAGGGTTTAGCATAAAGTGTTAAGTGTTTAAGTTAAGTCCTAAGTCTATATTAAATAGACTTAGTGATGGATTTGGATCCGGCCCAACGGGCCCGGGTCCAACGGATGAACATTCGTTTCATCTCCATCACGGAGACTTCACCGTAACTCCGATCGCCGATCAGATCGAACCGATCGACTCAGTTTCCAAAACTGAACATTATGATCTGAAAAACCATTTTTCAGAACCCCAGTGCAAAATGACCGTTTTGCCCCTCAACATCGGCAGATCACGATTTGACCTCTGTTGACTTTTTAGGAAGTCGCACTCCCAAAATCCTCTTCGTTTGCTCAACACATTGAGCTGAGTATCCGTGCGGGAATCTCGAATCCAGTACTTGTGTGACCCTCAATGGTTCAGGGATACAGCTAGCCGTGGGCCCACAACCATTGTGGCTTCGGAATCACAATTCCGGACTTGCCCAACGGATCATGGTAAAAGCGTCTAGCAACATCACCCCATGATCTCCTAGGTA
>KV010350.1:109719-130367 GCA_001598015.1 Dorcoceras hygrometricum | reverse complement strand
TGATCGGGATATATGGATTGAAAGGACCGTACTGTATGCTAACCACGACCAACTGGTTCTTGCAGGCACTATCAGTGATATCTAGGGGATCATGGGACGATGTTTCTAGACGCTCTTACCATGATCCGATGGGCAAGTCCGGAATTGTGATTCCGGAGCCACAATGGTTGTGGGCCCACGGCTAGCTGTATCCCTGAACCATTGAGGGTCACACAAGTACTGGATTCGAGATTCCCGCACGGATACTCGGCTCAATGTGTTGAGCATACGAAGAGGATTTTGGGAGTGTGACTTCCTAAAAAGTCAACAGAGGTCAAATCGTGATTTGCCGATGTTGAGGGGCAAAACGGTCATTTTGCACTGGGGTTCTGAAAAATGGTTTTTCAGATCATAGCATTCAGTTTTGGAAACTGAGTCGATCGGTCCGATCTGATCGGCGATCGGAGTTACGATGAAGCCATAGTGATGGGGATGAACTGAATGTTCACCCATTGGACCCGGGCCCGTTGGGCCGGTCCAAGTCCACCACTTAGTCTATTTAATTAGGCTTAGGTTTCATTGTTAAGATATAAGACTTAATTAAACCCTAAACCTAGAGCTTGATAGCCACCTCCCCTCCTCTCCAAATACGCCGCCGCCGCCGCCACGTGCCGCCGGAAATTCGTTTCCGGCCAATCTTGACGAGGAGAATCCGTCCGCACAGATCTCGTCAGGCCTTCTAGTGCAGTCTGACAAAGGAATCCCGTCTCCGGTCATGGACCTGATTGGCGTTATCTACCGCAGTCTGAAGTGTCGTTTTCTTTACGAAACCGGTCGGAGCCAGGCACGAGTTGCCAGCAAGGTAGTCACCTAAACATCCTATGAATGTCATAGAATTAAATTTGTTTTATCGTATTGATCGTCTCCGGGCACATGTTTTTCGTTCTTCCGCTGCCTCGCCGGGGGGGCGTGATCCGGATCCCAACAATACTAGTCTCGAACTCGGGGGGCCTTATCCTCATTTTGACGGCCCAATCGACTAGGAACATGTTCAGAATACACAGTGACTATTAGATGCGTTTCATGATAGCCGTCATACCCACTATCACATCTAACATACACTTTAGTGCATTCTAGGTCTTTACTCAACACAATTGTCAATCATCATACAACACAATGAAAGTAAATAATGCCATATAAGTAAATGTGAATATCATATATAAAGACTGTCATATACAAGAGTTTATGAACCCACACGCCACAAGTTGGCTAGTTGGGCATCTACTCTAACATGATATGCATCAACAGTACATCTCGGAGTCTGTACGTATCGTCCTTGTGCCTGATTTGCTCAAATCGAATATCTTCAATAGAAGCATGAAGCTGATCGAAGGACTCTTTGATATCGGTGGCTGGGAGAGAGATCTGATCATCAACATGAGTAGATCCAACATTAGTAGTGCTAACGGGAAGATCAAACTGGTGGTTAGAGGAATGTTCATCACTATCACTGTTGGCATGAAAATCCATAAGGTCATCTTGATCAAAAATTGCATTACACTGAGAAGATGGAGAGCGGTAAACTGTACACCCATCCGAAGAAAGCAACTCTATGTCTGGCACACTCTGTAAAACTGGCTGTACACCTGAATCACTGAAGTAACCTACAAAACTGTTTGTATCTATACCTTGCTGAAAAACACTGCAGAAATTATTCGGAATCTTCTCAAGACCATCGACAGAAGAACTATGAACCACAATATCTCTGCAAAAATTTATACCCCCAACTGGGCGCAGACAATCAAACATACTATACCTAATAACCTCTGTACAAACTCGGGACCAGCCCCATGATATGATAATCGAAGGCGCGGCTCCCCAGTACTGAACAGGAGGCTAAAATAGCAATGGGGAACAAAATTTTCTTCAATCACTCTTTCTGGCAGTAGTTTTCTATTCACAAATATGGACAACCTGCAACTGCTTCTCCAGTAATCATTGCCCTGTAGGGGCGTCCAAATCCCATAAACAAGTACCATTGGCCGTACCCAGCAGGTGGACTTAGCCAGAGAATATAATTGGGCGAGAACAGCACCACTACTGGCAGCAGAATCATCAAAATATTCAGAAGAGCTTGGTCGATCCATTATTATCCCATGCTCTTGCTGTTGTGCCTGTAATTCGTCAAGTTATTTACCATGTGCAGCAGACAAAAGATCAATGATCTGAGAGGCCATTGTTGTCCACGGTTGGCCTGGAGCAAAGTATTTATGGTGTGAATCCAAAAATTTCCTTAGAAGCATTTCTCTATACTTGGAAAGAATGAAAACTCTGCGCTTGACAGCAGTTTCTAATGAATCTGTCTCTGCCCAAAGCAACATATTATTTTATTTTTCTGCTAATTCTCTCAACGATTCTAGATCAGATATCTTGTTAATGCTAAAAGAATGAAAGAATTCAACAAAATCTTGCATAACCTGTTGACGCAGCTGTACAAAAAAATCTACGTCAGCACAGATCAATTGGACAATATCCCTGGCGGGATTCCCTTTCACTGTATCAGCTTTCTCTAAGGGCGCCTTCCTTTCTCAGTAGCTGATATTTTAGGAAGACTGGCATAGTACCAGTCTTGATCATGTACTTCTTTTATCACTACTGGAAGATCAGACTTGATTTTGGTAATCTCAGCAGCTGTTACTGACGGTAGCATCATGTTTCATCAATTTGGTTTCTTCCGACAGATTTCTCAATGTCCTTTGCAACCAAAACTTCCTTACTGCCCTCAGATTCTGCAACAGTTCCTTTCTCAACAAACATCGGTACCTACTGTTCTCCAGCAACTGTTTCAGCTGTTCCCGTTCCTTTATCCAAATCACGGGTTGAAACAATCAAATGCTAAGCGTCCCTAGAAACAAAATCCTCGTATGACCTATCGAACCATTGTTCTAAATCATCAGCTTTGTCGATTGGTGTATCCCCAAATACTATTTCTCCAACGACTGTTTCATCAAAAAGTTGTTCTTCCTCATCTGTCGCCAGCTGAGAAGTCTCCGCAATTACTTGCTCAATAATGACATCAACGTCATCAGTAGTCTCCAATTGTGCATATGCATGTCTCTCCTCCTCAGTAGGCTCCATAAAAATTTCTCCAACATCAACAGTGATTGGCTCCTCAACCTTTTCAACAGCTACCCTTTCTTCAACATTTTCATCATCAGACCCTTTTGGTAACCTCAACTTCCTCTTCTTCGATTTACGTTTGGGGACAGGAGGTTGCTCAGCTGTTGCGACAGAAGTTGGCGCAATGATTTGAAGTGGCACTGCATCCTGTGCAACAGATACCATATCCATACTGGCTTTGGAGGAAGAGGCTTTGCTCTTCGTCGCCGCTTCTTCTTTGTAATTGCGGCCTCATCACCCACAACAGTTGGTCGCTTCTTCGACACAACTTTTTCAGAAACAACCTCCACTGGTGCCTCACTGGTGGCCTCTTCATTGGATTCAGATTTCTTCTTTGATCCAATCTTCCTCTTTACAATCGCCCCTTTAGCCATGCCTGGCTCATCGGATTTACCACGAGCATAAATGGTTTCGTTCATGACAACATAAGTGTTAACTGTCTTTATGGACAGAATCTTCAAGGACGGGAAAGGTACAGCTTCACCCATCGTTATCACAGGGTTACTCTTCAACAGAACACAAATTTGCGCCGCAAAAACCCTTGGCCTTCTTTAGGGTCTTATCCACCATCTCCTTCAAAAATACCAAACACTATTTTGCTCCAATTTACTTTAATGCCAAAAGTGAAATGGCAGTCATCATCAGAAGATGCTCCGAGCATCATAAACCAAGTCCTTAGGGACATCAGATAAAAACACCAAACCCTCTGTTCGTAACTTAAACACCTCTGCAAACCTTGACTCAGAAATGGCGAAAAACTTGCCTGAGACAGCACCGGTAATGTCACCATCTTGCACTAAGGCGGTGTCAAAGAACTGTTCCAACTCTTTCTCATAAAACACTGACGGACACCCCAAAAACCCACGAAGACCACTGGCTTCCAGAGCCTTAAACATGTTCAACATTCCTTCATTATCAGAGATTCCCAACACGGATTCGAAGTTTACTTGGAGTGCGTAGGTGATGAATGAAGATGACATGTCAGTAGATTGCAAGAGTGCGAAAGTGCCTGAAACAGAATATCTGCAGAAGAAAACACGAGAGCAAGAGAGCAAGAATGCAAAGAGAGTAATATTTTGCATGGTAAGTGTTAGAGAAAATGGAAGCGCCGTAAATAAGAACGATGAATGCGTAAAGTTAAGAGAGAGAAAGATGTAGATGTGACGGGTCGCATGATGACAACACGTGTCAATCATCCGACGGCGCGTACTATATTTTGAAAAGGTTTTAAAAGATTTCGAAATATAGTTTTAAAAGGGATTTTGAATTTTGACCGCGAGGGTAAAAAAATTATGTAAAAAAAAATTGCGCCAAAGCTAGTACGTCACAGCTAAAGATATCTGTTTTAATGTATCGCATAGATGGAACGGGATCTGTTAACAGATAGGCGTCAGTTATGTACAGGAGATATCTGTCGATGATCAGATCTCTCATGTTCAACTGACGTTAAGCTTAACAAATCAGATCCCTTGTTCCCCCTGTGAAAGATATTCTCCCAATGCAAGAGCTGGCGACAGCTGAGAGTCTTTGTGTTCCCCCTAAACAGAAGACTCGGAGCTGACGTAAACAACACTGTTCAACCTGCAATGCGTTAGCACAGATAGCTTATGGCAGTTCTAAGAGATCTAATATGTTTCTAAAGTAAGAAAACTTAGCGTCTGGTAGAGGCTTTGTGAAGATGTCAGCTACTTGCTACTCAGTCGACACGTACTCCAACCGGACGTCCTTCTTTAGCACGTGGTCCCTTATAAAATGATGCCTGATGTCGATGTGCTTCGTTCTTGAATGCAGTACCGGATTTTGGGTGATCGCGATCACACTTGTGTTGTCGCAGAGAATGGGCGCTTCAGAAGCATCAATGCCATAGTCCTTCAGCTGATGTTGAATCCAAAGAATTTGAGCACAACAGCTGCCAGCAGCTAGGTACTCAGCTTCAGCTGTTGAAGTAGCGATTGACGTCTGCTTCTTACTGAACCAGGAGATCAGTCGATCCCCTAAAAATTGACATGTTCCACTTGTGATCCTGCGATCAATCCTACATCCTGCATTGTCTGCATCACTATAAGCGATTAGTTGAAATCCTGAGTCTTTGGGATACCAAAGACCCACGTTGGAAGTACCCTTTAAATATTTTAAAATTCTCTTCACCGCTATGTAATGTGATTGCTTTGACTCTCCTTGGAATCTAGCACACATACAGACAGCAAACATGTTGTCTGGTCTGCTAGCAGTTAAGTATAGCAAAGAGCCTATAATACCGCGATAAAGTGATACCTCAATGGTAGTTCCAGCTTCATATTTATCCATCTTGATTGAGGAGCTCATTGGGGTAGCAGCTGCTGAACAGTTGTCCATGCCAAATTTCTTCAGCAGTTCTTTCGTGTATTTAGCCTGGTTGATGAAGATTCCATTCTCCAGCTGTCGTACTTGTAAGCCCAGAAAGAACGTCAGCTCCTCCATCATGATCATCTCAAATTTATCCTGCATAAGCTTGGAAAATTTCTTGCACAGTTTGGGGTTAGTTGACCCAAAAATAATATCATCGACATAGATTTGTACCAATAAAACATGATCAGCTTTTACAAATTTGAACAATGTCTTATCTACTGTGCCTATTGTGAAGTCATGCTCAATAAGGAATTTAGATAAAGTATCATACCAAGCTCTGGGTGCTTGCTTCAACCCATATAGAGCTTTATCCAACTTATAAACATAATCTGGATGTGTATGATTTACAAAGTCAGGAGGTTGTGCAACATCACTTCCTCTGTTAAGATTCCAATAAGAAAGCACTCTTAACATCCATCTGAAAGACTTTGAAGTCTTTAAATGCAGCATATGCAAGAAACATACAGATGGCTTCTAGCCTAGCTACTGGTGCAAATGTTTCATCGAAGTCTATTCCTTCCATCTGTCTAAAGCCTTGTGCAACCAGTCTAGCCTTAGTTATAGTTACTACGCCATCTTCATTCAGTTTGTTCCTAAAGACCCATCGAGTTCCTATGACTGAATGATTAGAGGGTCTAGGTACAAGTTTCCATACGTTGTTGCGCTTAAACTGATTTAATTCTTCTTGCATTGCATCTATCCAACTTGGGTCAGCTAAGGCTTCATCTATTTGCTTAGGTTCTATACGTGAGATGAATGCAGAATCAAAATGATCATGAGATAGCTATGACCTGCTCAGGTGGATGATTTCTATTCCACCGAAGATCAAGTCCAATGGGATTTTATCCTTGTTGCATATGGATGTCTGACTGAATAGTGACATCTGGTTCTTCTAACACCAGTTGATGTTTTTCGTTGTTGGATTGTGTGTCAGATTCCAGCTGTTGAGATAGTTGTTCAAGATGTGTGCGTGAATTAGCTCTATCATCAGCTGTTGGTCTTGATACCAACTGATATGAAGTTCTCGCGTCTTGTTCATCAGCTGTTGGTTTAGATACCAATTGATAAGTGCTTGCGACTGGTGCTTCAGATGTTGGTCTTTGTGTAGCAAGATCTGTTTGTGTAACATCTACTTGAGCACCATCTGTTTGAGCAGTATCTTGTGCGTTTGTCGCTTGAGTTCCAGCAGCAGGCACACTTGGAGAGATCTGATCCTGTGTTGAGTCAACGTTAGTCAAATCGATGACTACTGGATTTGGATTACCTGTCAGATCTTGTTGTGCATTGTTAAGCGATGTGTCCAGTGCTGGTTCTATCTCTGCTGAATGTCTTTGTGGTGCCACATCATCATCTGAGTCATCAATGCTGGATGATTCTAGACGTGTACATAGATCATTGAGGCTTGCAGCTGAGTTGGATATAAATCTGGTCTCATCAAAGACAACGTGTGCTGAATCTTCAACAGTTAGACTTCTATTGTTGAATACTCGATAAGCCTTGCTCACTACTGAATAACCTAGAAATATATCTGCATCAGATTTTGTATCGAAAGCTGTTAGGTGCTTCTTGCCATTATTATGAATGAAACATCGACATCAAAACACCATGAAATATGAAATATGAGGTTTCTTGCCACTCCAGATCTCATATGGGGTTTTACCGTGCAAATTATTAATCATAGATCTGTTCTGAGTGTAGCAAGCTGTGTTAACTGCTTCTGCCCAGAATTTTTGTGAAATACCAGAATAAGCAATCATAGATCTAGCAGCCTCTTTTAAAGTACGATTTCTCCTTTCATCAAGCCCGTTCTGCTGAGGAATTCTAGCTGCTGAAAGCTCATGCTTTATCCCAATGTCTTCTAGATAAGAAGTTAATTTATGATTTAAAAATTCAGTACCACGATCACTTCTTATCCTGTTGACTGTACAAGATCTGTCATTCTGCAAACGTTTTAAAAGACGTATCAGCTGGTCAGCGATATCAGATTTTGCCTTTAAAAACAACACCCAAGTAAATTTTGTGAAATCATCAATAACAACTAGGGTGTAGTTCGTTTCCCCTAAGCTAGTTACGGTAATAGGACCAAAGAGATCCATATGTAAAAGCTCTAAGCTTCGAGAAGAGCGTTTACCACCTTTCTTTTTAAAAGTAGATTTGATTTGTTGCCAAGCTGACATGCGGCACAGATCTTGTCCTTTGAGAAATTGATTTTGGGCAGACCAGAAACCATTTTCATGTTGACTCAAATGAACAATATTTTTAAAGTTTAGATGGTTCATATGCTGATGCCACAACCAGCTCTTGGAGGAGTTGCCTGTTAAACAAATTTGTTCAGATCCCATGGGTTCTGACCAATTGATAATGTAGGTATTCCCCGATCTTTGACCTACCAATACAGTCAGTCCTTCTGGACTCTGAACTGTGCATGTGTGCTGTTTAAAATTAACTATGTAACCCTTGTCACATAGCTGACTAATGCTAATCAAATTGTAACGCAGATTATCAACAACTAAGACATCTGATATAGAAATGTTACCGTTGATAAGCTTACCCTTACCCACAGTGTTACCATGTGTGTTATCACCAAACACAATTTTCGCTCATTTGTGTGGAACGACATCTTTCAGCAGCTTTTGGTTCCCTGTCATGTGTCTTGCACAGCCGCTGTCCAGGTACCAGATAATTGAATCATCAACAGCTTTGTACCTGTTGCCCTGCAATCATACAAACAGATTTTGGTACCCAATTTTACTTGGGTCATGATCAGATTACCCCTTTCGGGACCCATACTTGAATTACCTTGATAGTTTTTCCAGTATAAGAGTCCATCAGGGTCTGTGTATAATTGTGAGATATGTTGAGCTTTGGTTTGGTATTTTGACCAATTGGATCTCTTCTCGGCTGAACCTTTTCCAAACAGATTTGACCTTCCTAAAGCCACGTCTTTGTTGGTTCTGAACAAATGACTTGGATCCAGCTTTCGCCTTTTCCTTGTCAAGTTTGTTCTTTAGCCAACCAGACTTAGAACTCTCGGTTCTGTCATAGCCAATGCCAGCTTTTCCTTTATTTTTCAATTGCTCCGAGATCTGGAGTAGCAGTGGCTGGTAGAGAGAACGAAGTAGCAGCAGTGTCATGGTTATCAAAATACATAGAATCATCGGAGCTGGAAGATGACATGGGACGCTGATCTAATAACTGTACACTGGGAGCAACGGAAACTGAATTCTGAACAATCTGTACATCCCGCAAAACTGTTCTGTCCATCGCAATAGTCGACACAAAACTTCGAATATCAGCTGTACTCAACCCACTGAATAAACTGTACTGAACAAAAAATTGTGCAAAACTGAGATAATCTGAAAGAAAGCACTGTCGGCTGTCGAGAAGCAAAACTGGAAACTGGCTCAACAACTGAAATAGATCGGCAAAAATCCTCAGAACCAGCTGGTAGCAATTTCCCTGAAGCAAAGAATTGAGCAACCTCTATACATACATCTCCCCACCTCTTCTTCATCAATTTGAAAAAATCGCTCATGGGAGGGAGAGTATCGTTATAAGAGCGTTGGCGTGAAACTTCAAAAGTGAAAGAGGCAATAGTCCTGGGAATAGTCTCCCACATATCAGTTCCTTCTTGAATGACCAGTGATCCATCCACCATGGTCTTTGTTCTAATCCAGCACTTGGATGGAAAATTGGTGTTGGATCTGGCGATAATAGCTCCTGGATCACGTGGTCTTCCTTCAAAAATGTTAGAGCAACACGTCTTCTTCCATTTGAGACCGTGTGCCATTGTCTGTTCCTTTAGATCTTCTAATATAAATCTATGAAGATCAGAAAGCATATCTATCACCTAAAGATCAATTTCAGAAGATCCTTCCCTGGTTTCAAAATTTGAGACATGGCTTCCAAAAATTTTCGAATCAATACTTCCCTGTACTTCGTCAAAATATACAACCTTCTATTTAGAGCTACTCTGGTCGACTCTGCCTCTCCCCAAGACAAAACAAGTTCCTCCTTATGAAAATAAGACTCATCTATCTTCAAATGTGCCAACTTCTTGATACTGAAGGAATTAAAGAATTGTTCTACGTCATCTATGATCTGATCCCTCAACTGTACAAGACACTCAATGTCCGCAAGAATTAAAGAGAAAAGTTCCTTCGGCGGCTTACCTTTAACTGGGTCTTTCTCCTGAAGGGGCTCCTTCCCTTTATCATCAACCGGAATCCGTGGAAGACTGGCCATGTACCAGGTCCTTTCATCGACTCCCTGAATTTTGATATCCTTGCCCAAAGTAATCTTTGTAATCTCCACACCAGCAGAAGGTAATGGAACATCCGCTGGAATTGTCATTAAGATGTCCTCCAGTGACATAGCTTCATCTGCATCGGTCCTTTCACCCATCGACTGCTCAGCTTCACCCATCTCCATTTCGTTCACCTGCTCTGCTCCCTCCAAGGGTTCCTCCACAAAAGAATCATACTGACAAGATTCTGTTTGAACACCAACATTTGTTCCCATTTCTTCATCAGTGTCACTAGGAGTGACAACTGGTCTTTCAGTCATTTGAACAATTATTTCCTCATAAGATAGATCAAACCAATGTTTCTCCCTATCAGCTGTTTCGGCTGTCTTATCCCCAACATCAGATGTACCCGCATCTTGGTCGTCCTCGTCTGTTCCAATTTTGGCAGTCTCAGCCAGGATCTGCTCAATAATAACATCCACGTCATCAGTAGTGGATATACCTTCATTAACAACTTTGACTTCTGTGGGCAGGGAAACTGGCTCATCAATCTTTTCAACAATATTTTCAACAACTGTCTCCTTGTTAGCTGTTGACTCTGCCACCTGTTCAACAACACTCTCATTGACTGGTTTTTGCTTTGTAGCCCTTTTCTTCTTTACGACTGGTTTAGTCGCAACAACATCTTCTGGTCTCTTCTTGGACGCAGCCTTTGTCTTGGGCGCTTTCTTCACCCGAGATTCATCGTTACTTCCTCTGCACCAACTTTCTCATTAATAACGACATACCTATGCAATGTTTTCTCAGTCAAGATTCTGGGAGAGGGGAAAGCCTTGGAGTTCCCCAAATCCAATCCCGGTACATTCTTCAACAGAACACAAATTTGAATCGCGTACCCTTTTGCTTGCCTGGAGCCTGGTGTAACCATGTCCTTCAGAATATCAAACAACAGCCGTCTCCAGTTTACTTTCACATCAAACGTGATAACAGTCATCAAAAAAAATCTTTCGCGGGTCACCGCATCAAAAGACCCTGCTTTGACATAAATAGTCTTCGCCAGTATGTCACTTAGTAGATGATACTCGATCTTCATTTCCCTCTTGAGACAGGAAATGCCCACTTGCTCCTTAGTTTCAAAAAAGAGGCTTCGCGCATCAAACACCAGATATTTTGGGACTTCTGACAAGTCCGTCAATCCTTCCATGGGCAGTTCAAACTCCACAGCGAAAATCTCTTCAGAAATTTCAACCGTCGTTCCACCTATGGTGCTGACCACCATTCCGTCTCTGACTGAACCATTTTCGAAGAACTCGGCGAGTGCAGCTTCGTAGAAGACAGCGGGACAACCCAGAAATTCCTTCAACCCTGTCACAATAAATGATTCAAACATTTGTACTAGTCCAGCATCGTCCATGTCGAAGATTGAGTCGAAAGCGATGTGAAGACTGCTGCTAATCAAATAGGATGCCATCGTCGTCGTTGCAATGAGTGAAGATTGCCTGAGGAAAGTATTCAAGAGAACACAAGACAGTGCGAGCGCAAAGGAAAGCAAGAGAGCAAATATTGCAAGGTAAACGAGAATGGTGAAAGACACGCAGTAAATAACTAAGTAATGCAAAATGTTACTGGAGAGAGAGGATGTAGATGTGACTTTTCGAACGATGACAACACGTGTCAATCATCCGACGTCGCGTACAATTTTGGAAATGATTTTGAAGATATTTTCAAAATATTTTATTCGTACAGTGTAAAAGTTTTCAAAATATTTAATCTTACAATATATAAAAAATAAATTAAATTAAAAACGTGCGCCAAATTTGATACGTCACAGCTGTTACAGCGATGTAATAACATCACTGCTGATTTTAATATATCGTTGAGAGGTGGCAGGAGCTTATTACAAATAAGCATCAGCTCTGTATATGTAACAACTAAGTGTGTCCAATCGTAACATATTCAGCTGACATCGCGCTTAACAATTCAGCTCCTGGTTCCCCCTATGACTGATATCTTCCAACGCAAGGTGCTTGCATCAGCTGAGAATCTTAGCGTTCCCCCTGAACCAAAGACTTACAGCTGATTTAAGCAACAGCTGACAACCTGAAAAATGCGTTAGCTCACAGACAATCAAGGCAGTTCAAGGAGACCTAATATGTTTCTAAAATAAGAAAACTTAGTGTCTGGTAGAGGCTTTTTGAAGATGTCAGCAACTTGCTGCTCAGTCGACACATACTCCAACCGGACGTCTTTCTTTAGTACATGGTCCCTTATAAAATGATGCCTGATGGCGATGTGCTTTGTTCTTGAATGCAGTACAGGATTTTGGGTGATCGCGATGGCACTGGTATTGTCGCAGAGAATGGGCGCTTCAGACGCATCAACACCATAGTCTTTCAGCTGATGTTGTATCCAAAGTATTTGAGCACAGCATCTGCCAGCTACGAGGTACTCTGCTTTAGCTGTTGATGTTGCAATCGACGTCTGCTTCTTACTAAACCAGGAAATCAAACGATCTCCTAAGAATTGACAAGTCCCACTTGTGCTTCTACGATCAATCCTGCATCCTGCGTAATCTGCATCACTATAACCGATTAGTTGAAAGCCTGAGTCTTTGGGATACCAAAGACCCACGTTGGAAGTACCCTTTAAATATTTCAATATTCTCTTTACAGCTATGTAATGCGATTATTTTGGCTCTGCTTGAAATCTAGCACACATACAGACAGCAAACATGATGTCTGGTCTGCTAGAAGTTAAGTATAGCAAAAAGCCTATAATACCACGATAAAGAGATACCTCAATGGCAGTTCCAGCTTCATCTTTATCCAGTTTGATTGAGGAGCTCATAGGGGTCGCTGCAGCTGAACTATTTTCCATGCCAAATTTATTCAGCAGTTCCTTCGTATATTTCACCTGGTTAATGAATATACCATTCTCTAGCTGTCTAACTTGTAATCCCAGAAAGAACGTCAGCTCCCCCATCATGCTCATCTCAAATTTATCCTGCATAAGCTTAGAAAACTTCTGGCACAATTTGGGGTTAGTTGACCCAAAAATTATATCATCGACATATATTTGAACTAATAAGACATGATCAGCTTCAGTGAATTTAAACAATGTCTTATAAAATGTGCCTATTGTGAAGTCATGCTCGATTAGGAATTTTGATAGTGTATCATACCAAGCTCTGAGTGCTTGCTTCAACCCATAGAGAGCTTTATCCAGTTTGTAAACAAAATCTGGATGTGTATGATTTACGAAGCCAGGAGGTTGTGCAACATACACTTCCTCTGTTAAGATGCCATTGAGAAATGCACTCTTAACATCCATTTGAAATAATTTAAAATCTTTGTATGCAGCATAAGATAAAAACATTCGAATGGCTTCTAATCTAGCTACTGGTGCAAAGGTCTCATCAAAATCTATTCCTTCCAATTTCCTAAATCCTTGTGTTACCAGTCTAGTTTTGTTTCTAGTAACTATGCCATCTTCATTCATTTTATTTCTAAAGACCCATCGAGTTCCTATGATTGAATGATTAGAAGGTCTAGGTACAAGTTTCCATACGTTATTACGCTTAAACTGATTTAACTCTTCCTGCATTGCATCTATCCAGCTGGGGTCAGCTAAGGCTTCATCTATCATCTTAGGTTCTATATGCGATATGAATGCAGAATCAAAATGATCATGAGTTTTGTTTCTAGTAACTATGCCTATCTTCATTCATTTTATTCTAAAGACCCATCGAGTTCCTATGATTGAATGATTAGAAGGTCTAGGTACAAGTTTCCATACGTTATTACGCTTAAACTGATTTAACTCTTCCTGCATTGCATCTATCCAGCTGGGGTCAGCTAAGGCTTCATCTATCATCTTAGGTTCTATATGCGATATGAATGCAGAATCAAAATGATCATGAGATAGCTGGCCTCGTGTGCGAACAGTAGATTCGAAATTACCTATGACTTGCTCGGGTGGATGATTTTTATTCCACCGAAGATTAAGTCCAATTGGATTTGCTCTTTGTTCCCCCTGCGTTGCTGGCTGGATAACAACTGGATCAGCTGACGCCAATTGATATTCTTTGTTATTGGCTTGTTCATCAGGTTCCAGCTGTTGTGATTTATCTTCCAGACGTGAGTTTGGATCAGATCTTGTTCCAGTTGTTGGTCTGGATACCAGTTGATGATCACTTGCGACTGATTGTCCAGACGTTGGTCTTGATACAACTTGATACGATGTGCTCGCACCTTGTTGTCCAGCTGTTGATGTAGATGCCAATTGATAATCTGTACTGGCAGCTGGTATTTCAGACGTTGGTCTTGAAACCAAATGAAAAAAACTTGCATCTGCTTGCGCAACATCTGATCGAGTGTCGTCTGGTTGAACATTGGTCGCTTCACTTCCAGCAGCTGGCACACTTGGGAAGATCTGACCCTGTGTAGAGACATCATTAGTTAAATCGATGACTACTGGATTACCTGTTAGATCTTGTTGTGCGGTGTGGGTGCTCGCACCTTGTTGTCCAGCTGTTGATGTAGATGCCAATTGATAATCTGTACTGGCAGCTGGTATTTCAGACGTTGGTCTTGAAACCAAATGAAAAAAACTTGCATCTGCTTGCGCAACATCTGATCGAGTGTCGTCTGGTTGAACATTGGTCGCTTCACTTCCAGCAGCTGGCACACTTGGGAAGATCTGACCCTGTGTAGAGACATCATTAGTTAAATCGATGACTACTGGATTACCTGTTAGATCTTGTTGTGCGGTGTGTCCACTGCTGGTTGTTCTTCAGCTGATTGTCTTTTTTGAGCCACGTCATCATCTGAGTCATCAAGACTTGTTGATTCCAGACGTGAGCACAAATCATGTAGGCTTGCAGCTGAGTTGGATTTGAAACTTGTTTCATCAAACACCACGTGTGCTGATTCTTCAACTTTCAAGCTTCGGTTGTTGAAAACACGATACGCTTTGCTCACAGCTGAATAGCCTAGAAAAATACCTGCATCAGATTTTGGTTCAAAGGCTGTTAGGTGCTTTTTGCCATTATTATGAATAAAACATCTGCACCCAAACACCCTGAAATAAGATATATCAGGTTTCTTGCCATTTCATATCTCATATGGGGTTTTATCGTGCATCCTATTAATCATAGATCTGTTTTGAGTATAACACGCTGTGTTAACTGCTTATGCCCAAAAGTTTTGCGAAACACCGGAATAAGCAATCATAGATCTAGCAGCTTCTTTTAAAATGCGATTTCTCCTTTCAGTTAACACGTTCTGCTGAGGAGTTCTAGCTGCTGAAAGCTCATGCTTTATCCCTAAGTCTTCCAGATAAGAAGTTAATTTTGAATTTAAAAACTCAGTACCACGATCACTTCTTATCCGGTTGACTGAACAAGATTTGTCATTTTGTAAACGTTTCAAAAGGCGTATCAGCTGGTCGGCGGTTTCAGATTTTGCTTTTAAAAACAACACCCAAGTATATTTTGTAAAATCATCAACAACAGCAAGGGTGTAGTTCGTTCCCCCTAAGCTAGTTACGGGTATGGGACCAAAAATATCCATATGTAAAAGCTCTAAGCTAAGGGAAGAACGTTTACCGCCTTTCTTTTCGAAAGTTGATTTAATTTGCTTGCCCAGCTGACATGCAGCACAAACCTTGTCCTTAGAAAAATTGATTTTTGGCATACCAGAAACCATATCATGTTGACTCAATTTGGAAAGTGTTTTGAATGATAGATGATTCATTCTTTGATTCCACAGCCAGATCTTGGAGGAGTCAGCTGTAAGGCATAACTGTTCAGACCTCAGCTGCTCTGACCAATCGATAATGTAGGTATTCCCCGATCTTTTACCCACCAGTACGGTCAGACCATTTGAGTTCTGAACTGTGCACGTGTGTTGTTGAAAGTTAACTATGTAACATTTGTCACATAGCTGGATAATGCTAATTAAATTATAACGGAGATTATCAACAACTAAAATATCTGAAATAGAAATGTTACCATGGGTAAGCTTACCCTTACCCACAGTGTTACCGTGAGCGTTATCACCAAAGACTATCTTTGCTCTTTGTGTGGAACGACATCTGTCAACAGCTTTTGGTTCCCCGTCAGGTGTCTCGCACAACCGCTGTCCAGGTACCATATGGTTGATACATCTACTGGTTCGTACCTGTTGTCCTGCAAACATACAAACAGTTTTTGGTACCCAATTTTACTTGGGTCCTGATCGGATTACCCCTTTCGGGACCCATACTTGAATTACCTTAACAGTTTTTCCAGTACTAGAGTCCGTGAGGGTCTGTGCATATTACAGTGAGATCTGTTGAGTTTTGATTTCATACTTTGACCACTTAGATCTCTCCTCGGATGAACCTTTTTCCAAACAGATTTTACCTTCGTTGAACTACGTCATGACTGGTTAGGAACAAATGACTTTCGACCAGCTTTTGCTTTGTCTTTGTCCAGTTTGTTCTTTAGCCAGCTTGGCTTGGAGTTCTCAGGTTTGGAATAGCCGATACCAGCTTTTCCTTTCTGATTCAGCTGTGAAGAGTTCTGGTCATCATACTTCATCGACTCACAGCAGTCATATATCACGTTGGCTTTGACAAAGCTCATCTTGTTGAACTTGTCATACACCAGCTGTGATTGAGTACTTGTTTCTCCTTCACTGCTTTTGTAACGCCCCAAAATCCATAGGACCACATTTATGCATTTTATTGATTTCATGGGCCAACTTGGCAATTTTAAATGTTATGTATTTGCTGATTTATTGATTTTAGAAAGTAAGATGCGCTGCAGCTGGTACCAGCAGATGACTCCAAAGAGCGATGCACGAGCTGGTTTTAAATCGATTGAAAAATATTTTAAGGAGGACAAATGATTTCTTTTGAAAAAGGTTTGGTGTTTTACAAATTAAAATGATATGAAGGGAATTTTGCTAAATTTTATAAGTGTGTCATGCTTGATTTCACAAGTAGCTTGCCACTAATCCCTTTCATATAAAAACCTGTTTTAAAAATAAGATCTTTATCATTTTGCAAAGAAAAGTCTTGAGGTGTTCTTCAAAAATATATCTAGAGAAGTTCGTGTGTTGTTTAAGGAGAATAATTCTGCAGGAATCGGTTGCTATCGCAAAGCTTTGTTAAAGGCAAGTAAAGGCTGATCCTTTGCTACACCATTTGAAGCATATATTGTTGTTTTATGGATCTGCTTGCCTGTATGTTTAAAATATGTTGAAGTCTATGTTTAAAATGATTTTATACATGTTCAAAGGAAAGAAGATGGGTTCGAAAATGATGTTTTGATGTTTATGATGCTTCCAAAATGTTTTCCAGAAAGATTTTGATGTTTAAAAACACTGAGGATTTGAGTTTATTCCAGAACGATTATGAATGTTCTTCTTTCAGTAGTTGTAATATCGGAATTTGATAACTGTGTAATCGGTAGTTGCTAGTTGAATCATTATAAAGTATGGTTTGATAGGCAACGGCTGATAGCATAGTTGTTGTTTTGATATTACATTTATCGAGTCAAATTTCAGCAGTTGCACTGTTCATATTCAGCAGTTGCATTCTATCGTTGTATTCAGTAGTTGTACTGTTTATAATCAGCAGTTGGTTGTTAGCATTTGCGTTGACCAACCTAATTTTATTGACATCTGGTATTTTTTGCAAACGACATCGTGTTAGTTAGTATATTCATTCCAAAGTCACGACTGGTTTCATTTAAGTTAGCGATTTTCCTTACGACTGATTCCTTCGCTAACGACGTCGTTTCTTTAAGTTATAAAATATCAGCAGATAGTCTTACGTCATCATATCTGTCACTTACTTCAACGACATCGTTTCATTTAATACGTTGTTTTAGTAAAAGATCTTGCAACTGGTTTCTGTTCATTCCAGCTGGTTTCTTTTAGCGATGTTTGCGAAAAGTAGAAATCTGTTTTGTTTCATAAGTACTGTTCCATTTTCTTACGACTCGTTTCTCTTGCGACTGGTCTCATTTTAATGTTATGTTTCCTAAAAATTGAATTCGATACTCAGTAAAGTTTTGAAAATGGGAAGCGGGAGCTTTAAATGATGGAACCCGATGATGTTTAAGAATTTCAAAGAAGAAAGGATGTTAATGGAACAAAGTTTATTTTAAGATTGTGGCATAGATAGTTGACGGTCACCAAGGAGAAGGGTGAGCGGTTGTCTAGATGTCGACTGCCCTTTCATATGAGCTATATGCTAAAACTGATATCGGAAGTCATTTTGATCAAAGTGCAACACGGACCATGAGGAGCTTATATGCCATAATCTAAAGAAAAGAAATTTATGTTAAGAGCTGGGCTATTATCCCCTGTCTCTAAGATTACGAAAGAATTGTTTATGAAATGTTTATGTATGTTCAGATGTCTGCCTGCGTTTTATGAAATTGTTATTATTCAGGTTTTACTTGTTGAGCCTTTAGGCTCACTAGCTTTTAAAATGGTGCAGGTGCGACAGCTGGAGAACGAACAGAAGGTGAAACTTGAAATACAGCTGCTGGGTGGTGTTGTGTTTATCCAAGGCCTACGTTTTTCCGTGTCTCAGTGGTATTTTTTTGAGTTAGAATGTACTGTATTAGATCAGTTGCAACGGTTGTGTATTTACATAGAACAGCAGCTGTTGTAAATCGCGATTGCAAAGTTATATAAAATACTCTGTTTTTCCGCAAGCAAGTTTCAGCAGTTGGCGCGCAATTAAGTGTTTGATAGTTTTGTCTTTGAGTTTGGTGTTGTGTTTATCCAAGGCCTACGTTTTTCCGTGTCTCAGTGGTATTTTTTTGAGTTAGAATGTACTGTATTAGATCAGTTGCAACGGTTGTGTATTTACATAGAACAGCAGCTGTTGTAAATCGCGATTGCAAAGTTATATAAAATACTCTGTTTTTCCGCAAGCAAGTTTCAGCAGTTGGCGCGCAATTAAGTGTTTGATAGTTTTGTCTTTGAGTTTCTATTTCTTTGAAGTTATAAGGAATACAACTTGTAACAAATTATCTTTCAGTCCTTCTTTTGTTTGGAAAATTTTACTTACCCCGATCACGTGGCCCCGTTGGGTTCGGGCATCACAACTTTCACCACTATTGAAACCCAAACCAGTTTTATCATTTACTGGCTTTTGACTTTCCTGCAGCTTGTGGAGAGAACGAGAAGACTGGTTCCAGGAGCTCATTACTTCATTCAATCTTTCAATTTCAGCTTTGAGCTCACTAGACTCGTTCCTCAACAATTCATTCTCAGCTGTCAGCTTACTTAACTCGATTTTCAAACTGTCAGCTTCACCAAGTTCAACAACACTTGGTTTAGCTGAACTATTTTCCAAATCAATGTTTTCAGCTTTAACTTCCTCGAATGTGTGAGAAAGCTTCCTGTACTCTTTTACCATGTCATTAAGTGCACTGACAAGGTCTTCACGTGTAAATTCAAGATTGGAGAAATAAAATACCTCGTCATCTGATGTTTGATCAGCCATGAGACAGTGAACCTCCTCTTTTTCACTATCGCTGGATGAGGAACTGCTGGAAGTATAATCTGAATCGGTGTCTGCCTAGCTTTTGGTGCTTTCCTCAGCCACAAGCACTTTGCGATCATTCTTGCGGCTGGTCCTCTTATCACCTCATTGTTAGAGTAGATGCCCAACTAGCCAACTTGTGGCGTGTGGGTTTATAGACTCTTGTATAAAACAATCTTTATATATGATATTCGCATTTATTTATATGGCATTCTTTACTTTCATTGTGTTGTATAATGATTAACAATTGCGTTGAGTAAAGACCTAGAATACACCAAAGTGTATGTTAGATGTGATAGTGGGTATGACGGCTATCATGAAACACATCTAATAGTCACTGTATATTCTGAACATTTTCCTAGTCGATTGGGCCGTCAAAATGAGGATAAGGCCGCCCGAGCTAGAGACTAGTATCTGCGATGCGAAGTACATGTTTCATTGGTAGGGAAAATTGTGATGTTCTGAGCATGCAGATAGATAGTGACCTGGTGATCTATCGAACTACCCTCGCTCGGACTTTCCAAGTGGTTACCATTTGTCGAGTGGATAAGTCCGAGATCTTGGTTGTACTGATTAGTCCTCACGACTCGAAACGTCATTGAGACTCTACATGATAGGCGTCTCACTTTGACTCATTTGCCGACTCACTTGGGGTCATTAGGCGGCGGGATTGGGTGAGACCCCGATGCATGTAGGAGTCGATGCATCGTTGTCGAGGATTCACCGCTCGCAGACATGCGTGGATATCCTATGCTATCTGAGGGGATAATAGTGTATAAATCTCTGGCTAGAGTTCTAGAAGTGTTTTAGGTAAATGTGTTTACCTAGTTACACTGCGAGGTCACTATTCGATCTCCAAGATGTACGCATAGCTATCGGATCTTTAGCGACTCTCGATTTACCAATGGTCGTTGATCTGATCGGGATATATGTATTGAAAGGACCGTACTGTACGCTAACCACGACCAACTGGTTCTTGCAGGCACTATCAGTGATACCTAGGGGATCATGGGGCGATGTTGCTAGACGCTCTTACCATGATCCGATGGGCAAGTCCGGAATTGTGATTCCGGAGCCACAATGTTAGCGACTCTCGATTTACCAATGGTCGTTGATCTGATCGGGATATATGTATTGAAAGGACCGTACTGTACGCTAACCACGACCAACTGGTTCTTGCAGGCACTATCAGTGATACCTAGGGGATCATGGGGCGATGTTGCTAGACGCTCTTACCATGATCCGATGGGCAAGTCCCGGAATTGTGATCCCGGATCTACAATGGTTGTGGGCACACGGCTAGCTGTAT
>KV010350.1:75623-87350 GCA_001598015.1 Dorcoceras hygrometricum | reverse complement strand
GCATTTGTGGAGTCTAGGAGTTCTCACAGCTGCTGGTTGTGGGATTGGGTCTGTACACGGAGTTGTAAGATCAAATCTTCTAGTGGATCCTTCCGAGGTGGAAGAAGGGGAGATGTAGGACATTGAGGTCCGAACTTCCAGAAACAAATATGCTGTGTATCGTATCTCTTTTATTCATTCAGCACTCGCATTATCTTAGCATCGCATACAGTTAGCACACAAGCACTAGCAAGTCTCGAACAGATTTATGTTGTACATAAATCTGTTTGAGTTGTTTTAAAATATAGGATTCCGTTCTGGTATTTTCGGCATGATTTTTAAATCATACCAGATCTGTCTTCGGTGCTCTTCTGGTGAGTTTTTATGTGTTCAAGAACATTGAGCTATTGCAGCTCCTTTGATTAGCAGCGCAAAATTTTTATTAACCTTTCAAAGCAGCGCTGCTAAGTGATTTTCGGTCCTAACAGTTACGATGAAGTCTCGGTGATGGAGATGAACCGAATGTTCATCTGTTGGACCCGGGCGCGTTGGGACGGATCCAAATCCATCACTAAGTCTATTTAATATAGACTTAGGCTTAATTGTCACTAGACTTGATACAAAACACTACACAATTAACCCTAAACCTAGCAAGTGGCTGCCGCCCCCCTCCTCTCTAAACCCGCCGCCGCCGCCGCCGCCGCTTCGAGTTGCCGGAATTTGTTCCGGCCAACTTGACGAGGAGAATCCGTCCACGCCGATCTCGTCAGGCCTTCTAGTTCAGGCTGACGAAGGAGTCTCGTATCCGGTCGTAGACCTGATTGACGTAGTCTACCGCCATCTACCGTGAAGTGCCGGTTTCCTCGAGAAACTGGTCGGAGCCAGGCACGAGTTGCCAGCAAGGTAGTCATCTAAACACCCTATGAATGTCATAGCCTGTTGTTTATTTTAATTGTATTGATCGTCTCCCGACCAAAATTTTGTTCTTCCGCTGCCTCGTCGGGAGGCGTGATCCGGATCCGCCGCGGGCTACCCAACACTCATGTCCTCATTCGTCCTTCTTTAGATCTATCCTTGGATTTGTTGACAGTTCTCTCATCTGTCTTGTCATCGCGTTTGTATCGATCCTCCTTCTTGTCATCCCTCCTGTATCTATTGTCTTTCTTGGGTCTATTGCAATCAGCTGCAAAGTGACCTGGTCGACCACAGTTAAAGCAATTTTGATCAGTGGAAATATTTTCAGATTTATTTGCATTATATTGAAAAGAGGGGTTGTAGGATCTTCTCATGAATTTCCCAAACTTCTTTACGAAGAGGGACATTGCGTCATTGCTGATTTGTTCTGCTGACTTGCTTGTGCTAGGAGAGCACTGTTCAACAGATGTTGTAGCTGCTAGCGCTTTGGTCGGCTGGGAAGTAGATGACGCTTCAGATCTTGTTTCGAGTTCAAACTCATATGCCTTCTAGGCAGTTAAAGCAATTTTGATCAGTGGAAATATTTTCAGATTTATTTGCATTATATTGAAAAGAGGGGTTGTAGGATCTTCTCATGAATTTCCCAAACTTCTTTACGAAGAGGGACATTGCGTCATTGCTGATTTGTTCTGCTGACTTGCTTGTGCTAGGAGAGCACTGTTCAACAGATGTTGTAGCTGCTAGCGCTTTGGTCGGCTGGGAAGTAGATGACGCTTCAGATCTTGTTTCGAGTTCAAACTCATATGCCTTCAGGTTTGCGAACAGGTCATGAAGCTCCAACTTATTCAGATCCTTTGATTCGCGCATGGCCATCGTCTTCACGTCCCATTCCCTGGGCAGCACTCTCATAACTTTGAGTGCTAGCTCTCTGTTGCTGTACTCTTTGCCTAGACTTGACAGTTCGATCACAACAGCACTAAATCTCTCGTCTAATTCAGCCATTGTTTCACCATCCTTCATTTTTATAGACTCGTATTTCTGCTGGGCTACTGTCAGTTTGTTCTCTTTTGTCTCGTCATTGCCCTCGCAGATTTGTATCAGCTTCTCCCAGATCTCCTTGGCAGTAGTACATGTCTTGATCTTGCTGAACATGTTCTTGTCCAGCGTCATATAGAGAATTTCTCTGGCCACGTTGTCCAGATTGGCTTTCTTTTTATCCTCGTTGGTGTACTCATGTCTGCTCTTCTCCAGAAACTGAGGCTCGCCGTTGGTTATCGCAAATGCTAAATTCGGCTTCATTATCTTCAATGGCCCTTCTGTGATGACCGACCACATGTCGTCATCTAGAGCAGCTAAATGCGCCTGCATGCGAATTTTCCAATCATCGTAGTCCTCCTTAGAAAACATGGGAATCTTTTTGTGAGAAGTCGACATTGAATATAAGATAAGCACAAACAAAAAAATGTTCAATAACTGAGATGCGCAGGCTCTGATACCATTGATAGGATCAATATGGCACGAAAACAGCCCTGGAGTTCAGAAGGGGGGGTTGAATGAACTCCTTGGTATTTTTAGATTTTCGAAACCGATTAGAATAATTTTTACAAGCACCGCTTAACTTAAGTCCGAGTTACCAGACTTAAGATATCTCAGTTTAAAGGCTGACTTCTTGGCTAACAAATATGTGCGGAATAAAGCCAATTGATCAGTGAACAGTGTAACAAGTAAGTAAATGCGTAATGTAAAAGTTTGAGGGACAGAGTTTGTTTGTGGAAGTTTGGATATAAATATCCTACGTCTCCCCTTCTTCCTTTTCAGGAAGGTTCCACTAGAATATTTAATGCGTGCAGGCCTTCTACAAACACCAGATCACCGAGCCTTGCTCCAGGTGAACTCCTAGCAACACCAAATACAAAGTGCAGACGCAGCTGCTGAAAATAGGTAACGTAATGATGTTTTTCGAACTGCTTCACAAAGCCAGTTCGTTATAGACTCAATAAAATATGACAGTGAAATACAAATCTATGAGACTGTAAATTCTCTGGTTTCTAAACAATGAAACACGATTCAAAAGATTGAACCAGAGAATGACTCGAAGGTAAATTTCTGTGGAGATTAACACTTGTGTTCTTCGAGTTGTATGAGCTTCTTGAGAGTAACTTCAACAGATAGTAAGCTCGAGAATGATTGAGATAGAAAAATGGCAGAGTAACGGCAAGTGGTCGAGAGCAAAAGATGATTCTTCAAATCAAACTTCTGCTATTTATACTCTTAGCTCAACGGTCAAATAATTCTGTAAAGGGAACAAAATCCCTTTTGAAATTCTGATAGCCAAGAAACCGTAATCTCTGCTCCACTATAAAGGTAAATTGCACACCGTCAGAGCCAAAATTGTCGTTTTCCATATTTGTGCAATCACCGTGTAACGACCTCTGTATATCGCGTACTATTTACCCAAAATAGTACCGATCTTGTCTCCTTAATTCCAGGCATATGTACGATTCAATCTTCACCATTGATTTGCTCCAATTTGAACTGTGATTACGTTTGAATCGATTTGCGTTTGCGCTTGAATGTACTCCATTGATTTCTCTCATCGTTGTTAAGGAAGTTGCAGCTGAAATATGCTTGAAAATATTTGCAACGACTGGATGCTTTAAACACTTGAATAATATCAGCAGCTGATAGCTAACCAACGACTGGATAAGCGCATATACCAAACGTTGTCGTTTCAACTTATCTAAACGACGTAGTTTAGCTATCATCAAAATGGTTATAGCTGATAACACCATGTGATAATCTTCACCAACTACTAAGTGTATAACTCAACGTCTGAATTCTAGCGCATAAATCCATCGTCTGAATTCTAGCGCAAAACCATACGCTGTCGTTTCAACTTATCTAGTTTTGCAACTCGTTAATAAATACTCTGTCTTCTGAATGGTTGCGCCTGATATCAAATCAACATCTGAATCCTTACATAACCCATCGTCTGAATATCCTTTTGAGAGATGTACCTTGCGTCTGAATACCCTACGACTGAAATACTCAACGTCTGAAATATTCTTAGATATCCAACGGCTGATTATAACCAAGTAACAACCAACGAATGATTCAGAAACACTGTAGCTAACTACTGAAAATAAATACCAAACTACTGAAATATTCCCAAATACCAAGATCTGATATAACCTGAATAAATCCAACGTCTGAAGGGTTCCCGAATATCAACATCTGAATTATCTTGACGTCTGAATATACTATACTGTCAATTGCAACAGCTGAATGGCCAGTAGTTACTTTCCATCAACACTTATCTTATTTTTTTTATAACCAAAACTAATAAATTTTATCCTAACAATCTTGCTGAACATGTTCTTATCCAGCGTCTTGTAGAGGATGTCCCTGGCCACGTTATCCAGATTTGCTTTCTTTTTGTCCTCATTAGTGTATTCATGTATGCTCTTCTCAAATACTGAGTCTCGCCACCTGATATTGCAAAGGCTAAGTTTGGCTTCATTATCTTCATTAGCCCTTCTGTGATAACTGACCACATGTCGTCATCCTGAGCAGCCAGATGCGCCTGCATGAGAATCTTCCAATCATCATAGTCCTCCTTAGAAAACATGGGGGAATCTTGTTGTGAGAAGTTGACATTTTAAAATTTGATAAGCACAGACAACAACTATTCAATAACTGAGATGCGCAGGCTCTGATACCAATTGATAGGATCAATGTGGTTCGAAAAACAGCAGCAAGAGTTCAGAAGGGGGGTTGAATGAACTCTTGGTATTTTCAAATTTTCGAAACCTTCTAAAACAGTTTTACAAGCACCCGCTTAACTTAAATCCGAGTTACCAGATTTAAGGATCTCAGTTTATATCAAATTTCTCGGCTAACAAAAAGTGCGGAAAGAAGCCGATTAATTTGTGAACAGATTAAAGCAGTAATTAAATTCAGTAATGTAAAAGTTTGAGGGACAAGAGATTTGTTTATGGAAGTTCGGATATCAATATCGTACGTCTTCCCTTCTTCCTTTTCTGGAAGGTTCCACTTGAAGATTTGATGGTTACATGCCTTCTGCAAACACCCAGTCATGCAAGCAGCACTTAACGTGAACTCCTAGCAACACAACTTCACCAAGCAGATGCAGCTGCTGTTTACAACACTTGTAATTTCTTTTTCATACGGCCTTTGTGTGGAACGTTTGTTATAGACTCAATCTAGAATAGTAATAGTGAATACAGATCTATTGAGATTGTAAATCTTTTGGTTTCTAAACAAAGAAACGCGATTCAACAGGTGAACCGGAAGATGACTCGAAGGTAATGTCTGTGAAAGTCAACACTTGTGGTTTTTCGAGTTTGTGAGCTTTTGAGAGATAAATTCAAGAGAGTGTAATCTCGAGAGTGATGGAAACGATGAATGACTTGGACGAAGAGTCGAGAGTAAAGGAGAGCTTCTTCAATTCAAATTTTTGCTATTTACCCTTTGCTCTCAACGGTCATAAAAGCTATTTTCCTCTGTAAAACTTCAAAAAATCACAATTACGGTGTATACTGCTCCACTAAGGCAAATTGCGATTCGTCAGAGCCAAATTGTCGTCTTTCCATATTTGTGCAAACACCATGAAACGTCCTCTGTATACTGTGTACTATTTACCCAAAATAGTACTGACAGTTGTCTCCTTAATTCCAGGCAATTGTACGAAATGATCGAGACCATTTGATTCTCTCCAATTTGAATCGTGATCCCATTTGAATTGATTTGTCGATAGCGCCTGAACATTTTCCATTAATTAGATCTTTCTTTCTCGAAGACGATTGAATATCCCACCGCTGTTTAATACATTGTCTGATTCGAACATTTCTGTTGACAGCAACCATCGTTGTTATCTATTAGACACACTGTTACGGTATCTGTTGACATATACCATCGCTGTTAGAGTAACAAAGTCTGTTGGCAGATATCATCGCTGATAGAATAACAAAGTCTGTTGGCAGGTGTCATTGATGATAGAATAACAAAGTCTGTTGGCAGATATCATACATCCCAGAGCACTTTCAACTGTAGGAATCTGACCCGATTACGGTATCTGTTGACATATACCATCGCTGTTAGAGTAACAAAGTCTGTTGGCAGATATCATCGCTGATAGAATAACAAAGTCTGTTGGCAGGTGTCATTGATGATAGAATAACAAAGTCTGTTGGCAGATATCATACATCCCAGAGCACTTTCAACTGTAGGAATCTGACCCGATAAACTGAATATACTGACCCGATAACCCAACTATCTCAAAACCCGAATATGATCAAAACTGTAAACCGATAACATATTTGCATTCCACTAAGTCTGATTGCTTCGAACGTCATCGTTAAGTCCAATTCTTGTCTTATTTTTGTTATCACCAAAACTATAAATTTTATCTTAACAGCTCAGAACATGACTATGTTCCCTACCAATGAAACGTGGTACTTCGCTTCTCAGATGCTAGTCTCAATCTCGAGCGGTCCTTATCCTCTTTTGGACGGCCCAATCGACTAGGAACAGGTTTAGAATACACAGTGACTATTAGATGTGTTTCATGATAGCCATCAAATCCACTATCACATCTAACATACACTATAGTGCATTCAAGGTCTTTATCCAAGAATTTTAATCATAATAATGAAGATAAAGAATGCCATAAAAATGCGAATTTCATAAATAAAGATCGTTTTACATAGAGTCAACAAGAATCCACATGCCACAAGTTGGCTAGTTGGGCACCTACTCTAACACTTAAGAGTCTTCCCAAACTAATCTGCTTCTCCAATTTATACTCTTTGGATCAACGGTAATAAATGTTACCAGTAGACACGTCATATAGATCCAAAATGAGATGTCTGCGACGTCTTTAATGCTTGTAATGTTTACGTACACCTTCGTTGAATGATTTTCCTCTTTTAGCAACATTTTTGCCATTTTCAGTTGAAAAAAAATCTGTGACGCCCGGGGCTCAAAGAGGGCGACGAGTGACCATCGGTGCCAAGAGGTTGAACGGACAATGAGCGACTCCTAACAGACTTCTAGGCGAAGGGGCACATGAATGAACCGATCCCACACCGGAATGAGAGGGATATGAGACTAGGAAGTTATAGATGTAGTTGAGGTTAGTTGAGGAAGGCTTGTTAGATTTAATTGGTACTACTCATACCAACAAGGTGCATCTTATTTTCGGGAGCTCATCACTTAAGAACTCCAAAGTTAAGCGTGCTTGACTTGGAATGATTTTGGGATGGGTGACACCCTGGGAAGTTTCTCAGGGTGCGTGCGAGTGAGGACAAAACATGTTGGAAAGACCAGTGTTGGTACATTGGGGACAATAATTAAAACTAGGGCGTTACAGTTGATGTCAGAGCCGATATCTCTTAGTACGGTGTGGTTCAGGGACGAACCAAGCGAAAGCTGGTGGGCATGTGATGCCTGGGGCTCAAAGAGGGTAGAGAGTGATTGCCGATGCCAAGAGTTTGCACGAAAAATGAGCAGCTCCAGATAGGCTTCTAGGCGAAGGGGTAAATGAATGAACTGATCCCACATCGGATTGAGATGGATTACGAGACTGGGAAGTTATAGATGTAGTGTGAGACCCGAAATATTATTGGATTAATTGAGTTAATTAATTTTGTTTTGGACAGACCAGGTTTGGCATGACAGATCTGGGATGGATCAGCTTTGAGTTGATATGATTGGTGAGCGTATCTGGTTTCTATATTATGTGTTTAGAACAGATCTGGACAGTTTTAGAGTTCTACGGAGTAGTAGTCAGATTTGGAGAGTTGAGAAGTGCTGGTTGGTAACTTCGGATTTGGCGTGGGTTGATTGTAATCTGTGAAATCAGATTTTAGATTAGTGATTATTGAATTGATTTGGAATTAGTAGCATTAATTTTGAGGGTTTTGCGAAATGAATCTCATTCCTTTAGGATTTCAGCAGTAGCGCTAGTTTGTGAAATCTGTTATCAGTTGTTGGTGGCGTAGGAGTAATACGCTGTCGTTTTGTGAGGACCAGACGTAGCGTTAATGCAAGAAACCAGTCGTATCGTATTTTAGAAGTCAACACGAGTCAGCGGTACTGTAGCTCGTAGCTGGTGGAAATTGGAAATCAGTAGTTGCAATTGAAGAGGTTGCTACTTGCAGTAGTTGCATTGGGTGCGAGATTTAATGAGAAAGCGACACGTGTTGGTCAATATTTTAGTGTTGACTACTGAATTGTAGCGCTATCAGCTGTTGCGTTGTGAGAAATTGTTCCAGCTGAGTGACCAGCTGCTGGTTTGAGGAACCAGTCGTGGGAGCAACGCGACGTCGTTTTGATAAGTTGAAACGCAGCGTTTTGGGTATTGCGTCTAGTACCAGTTGTGAGGAATTTGTTACCAGTTGTTGGTTGCGTCTACTGTTGGCAGCGATGCTGACGTATTCTTTACGTCGTCGTTTTAGTTGTTGAGCTCAACCAGTCGTTGGTTGTTTTGATAGAATCTGTTTTCAGCTGGTGGAACGCTTCGGCGTCATTTTGTTTAGTTGGAACGGTGTCGTCTTGATGCTACTTTGAAAATGCAACGCCTGGTGGTTACTGCTGGTTTTGTTAAGAGGAAAATCTGGTTTCTATTGAAAGCAACGACTGGTATCTGGTGTGAGATACCTACTGTTCACGACGTCTGGTTATTTTGAGAACAGCAGCAGTGGATTGAGAGATATATAGATAAGTGTTGATCGATACTTATAATTATTCTGAACCCGATATTTCTTATCTCCAATATCCAAACCCTCGTTTTAGCTACTGTTCATCGTGACTTTTCTCCGACGATTGCCGCCGCTTCCCGTCGTTGTTTTGAGTGAACTTGGTGGCGCTGGATTCCTTGTGAGTTTCTCTACCGATTGTTACCCATTTGAGACTGTAGTAAGACCTGGAGAGTATCGTGAAGTTTCTGCTTTCTTCGTGTAGTGGAACCCGTTAGTTCTCCACTAATTTCAGCTTCTGGGTAAGCATTTTCCTACCGTTCTAAGCTTAGTATTGGCTGTAGTACTTGGTTTAGAATTAGAACTGAATTCGAGTTCTTGGCCGTAGGAATTTGTATGTTGAGGTTCAGATTTGAGTTAGATATGAACTAAGAATGAGATGCCTTGTACAGATTTCAGCTTCCAGGAACTTCGTTGTGGTTGGACGTGACCAGCGAAGGGTAGAATTGTGCAGGAAGAAACTGCCGTTCCTTGGTAATTTTCTGTTGAGGTAGAATCAGCTGTTGAAGGTACGATTGAGCGTGATTTAACAGCTTCGAGCATAACCTGCTAGTATTGAAGTTATGAGTTTGGCTTCTATGGAATCTGTGATTATGTGAACTGCCTGAGTTACTGATTTGTATGCGCTGTTTACATATTCTATGCATGAAGAAATCAGATATGTTTTCCTTGTCAATTCATGCATACATCTTGAGCCAGATTGATTGATTGATGACCCAAAATTAGAGCCACGTTGTGACTGGCCAACGGATGTGTTGTGCCGGAATAGTCCAACGCTATCATCGGAGTGGTGATTACCGGATTCGAGTATCTACTACCGAGCTGTGATGGGATGATGGGCTGATGGGACTGGAATATCACGGACCGATGATTCCACCGATTGACTTACTATGTGGGTTTAGAGGCTCGACTGATTTTGATTTTTGCCAGTTGACTTACTGGTCTTGATAACCGATTTTCCTTGATAGCCTCATGCATCTCATGACTTTAGATACTGCAATGTTGATGAGTTGCTGTTTATTTTAGAGCTCTTCGTACTGAGGCTTGACCTCGTATTTCTTTTCCTGCTTTGTGTTGTTTGGGTCTGTGTTACCCATTTGCAGGATCTTCAGGTAACCAGGCTGGACCGAGTGGAGGGCCAACTGGTCGATCCCCGTTTCCTTGAGTCCCAATCTATTTATGATATGTATTGAACCGGGGGATGCCCCGTGTTTTATTGTATTTGGGGATCTGTATTTTGAATTGAATATTGTTGTTACCTGAATTGTATGAGTTTGAGTTAACACGTATTTTGAGTATTGATATTTTGAATGTATGTTTTGAGTTCAGGCCCATTTTATTTCGAAAAATTTTTAAGCCCGATTTTACGCTTCCGTGATTATGTGCTTAATTGTGCTGTAATCTTATGTGATTAGCAAGGGGCCTGACATTTTTGGTATCAGAGCTTAAACTGGGATAAGCTCGATTTCCTTTGATCACTCGAGTCTAGGCACAGAGTTTTGATTTGATTTTGATTGACTCTGTGATTTATGTGATCTTTTATCTGTCTATGTGATATATCTGCTGTGAGATCTTACCTCTAGATTTGTTAGATGTAGGCACAGAGTTTTGATTTGATTTTGATTGACTCTGTGAGTTTATGTGATTCTTTTATCTGTCTATGTGATATATCTGCTGTGAGATCTTACCTCTAGATTTGTTTAGATGCCGCCGAGGAGAGGAAGAGGTAGGACGACTAGACGTACTGCGGAGGAGTCTAGGGCAGGTCGTGATGATGATGTTCATCAGGTTAAGAATGTTACTAGACAGATAGGGGAGATGGATTTTGTCCTAGCTAGGTTTCAGCGGACGAACCCTCCGACATTTTCTGCAGCAGAAGGTGGTGCAGTGGCTGAGGCTTGCTTAGCTCAGATGGAGGAGTTGTTTGATACTCTGGAGTACGCTCCGGAGAAGAGACTGAAGCTGGCGGTGTTGCAGCTGAGAGACAATGCACAGCGCTGGTGGAGAGGCACTTCTCGTATCCTTCGAGATAGTGGGGCTGTGATCCCCTGGGAGAGCTTCTGTGAGGCGTTCAGACAGGAGTATACCCTGGATTCCTTCTATAACAGCCGGGAGAGGGAGTTTGACAACTTGAAGAAGGGTAGCATGCGAGTGGCTGAGTATGCGCGACAGTTTTCTGTGCTTTTGGTTTATGTGCCACATGTTGCCAACCAGGAGAGGACGAAGAGGAACAAATTTCTGAAGGGCTTGAGGCCTGATCTGTACCGGATGGTTTTGTCTGGATCCCCTGCGACCTACATTGAAGCTGTGAACAATGCGGTCGACATTGAGGAGAGTTTGATGGAGGCCGATGCTCCGGTGCAGCCATCGTCTGGGCGTGCTTTTCAACCGGCGCAGGAAGTATCGCGGTCATTTCAGTCTCCCCAAGGGTCGCAGCAGTCGAGTCGCCAACAGTTTAGGCCTCGGGGAAAGCAATTTAAGAAGAAGGCGAACTCGAGTTCCTCTGGTTCCACGAGTTCTGGTAGCAGTGGTTCTGGCGGTGGATTTTGTGGTCAGTGCGGAGGTAGGCATCCGAATTCGCAGTGTCGTGGTATTCAGGCGACTTGCAATAACTGTGGACAGCCGGGACATTTTCGGAGAGCATGTCCATTGTTGAGGGGACAGACTTCAGTTCCTTCACAGCAGGGTTCGGCTGGTGGTTCTCCGTAGAGACCTCAGTTTCCTGTTCCGACTCAGCGATCTGGATTTCAGCCTAGTGGACCGTCTAGGTTTGGAGGACCTCAGAGACCTCAGTTCCAGATTCCCCAGCAGGCTCAGGCGAACGCTTTGACGATAGAGCAGGCTGAGGAGATGCCTGGCATAGTGATCACAAGTACATGTTCTATTTTCGATTATCCTGTGAGAGTTTTATTTGACACTGGTGCATAACACACTTTTATTTCTGAGTTGTTTGTATATGAGCATGGGTTGAGTTCTTCCCCATTGTGTGATGTTGTTTCCATGTCTACCCCTGCTGGTGTGAATCTGTGGTCCCGTGAAGTGGTGTTGGATTGTG